>JXCR01114045.1:62995-77791 GCA_002079205.1 Phalaenopsis hybrid cultivar | reverse complement strand
CTCAGCTCAAATTGAGCTGAGGACCCCTCTGCTTGACACCTAAGCAGTGGGGCTAAGCTCTCAAATGGCCAGCTAAGCTCCCCATTGGCCATTTTCTATAAAATCTACCCCTCACAGCCATGGAGGGGGTGGTAAAAAATTTTTCACTGAGGCCTTCCAAACCTCTCTGAGAGCTTCTCTAAAAGTCCCTAAGTTCATTTCGNATGTAATTAACTATAGGGGCTTGCCCTTATAGGAAGTTTTTCCCAAACCCAGCATAATATAAACCCTATTTAGTTCTTATATTAAATAGAGGAATTTATCGGCCAATACATTGGTTTCGCAGACCAAACGGATGTCATATCTTTCTTAGNTGAGCTGGACCTACTTCCAAGTCATTCAATACTAATTTTATTTACCAGCCTATTGGGTGCATTTTTATCATTAAATTCACTTGTTCAAACCACATAAATTTATTTTTNTGATAATTATAAAGCAACTTATAATATATACATTGAAGTTATAATACAAGTTAATGGATTATAGACTTGAGAAAATTATATCAATTTTTGAGAATCAATTTGGTTTCATGCTAGGAAGATCTATTATGGAAATGGATTTTTTATGTTGTAACTTTTTCTAATTATATTAGGATTATATTAATGATGAATATCGAGTTTATATGTTTTTTTTTAGTTTTGTAATGACTCTTTCATTTGCATATATTTGAAAACGTGGAGGCATAGGACGCGGTACTTATGGATGGACCTTGGTTTGTTTCCGACAACATTATCAGGCTTGATATTTGGCGACCTTCATTTTCCTCTGATTCCCTTATTGGGTTCTCGACACCCATCCGGATCCGTCATTCCTCAACTACCAATCTTGTATTGGGACAATGACAATGTTATTCGGATTGTCGAGGTTGCAGGCCAACCGCTGTGGATTATCACCAACATAATAAAGCCAAAATAATAATAATAATAATACTAATAATAATAATAATAAAATCAAGATACTTGAAAAGATAGATGCCATGAAAACTAGAAAGTATGGAGCAAATATGTTGATTAATACATGGAAGTGAAAGGGGGATAGTAAATAGCCAGAATGATGAAGGTGAAAATTGGAGTGGAGTTTGTGGATGGCAACTGATGGAGTGAAGTTTTTTGTGGGTTGAGAGTTGTAAGATCAACCAAGCTAACATGCAAAACATACAACTTAGAGTATAAACCTTCATCATCTTAGTTTTGAATCTTCATTTTCTACATGTTCCGCTTGAGCATCACCTAAGTTAAACCTATTCTGCATTAATCATTTACAATAGCTTCTATCCATATATTAACTTTGAGCTGGACCTACTTCCAAGTCATTCAATACTAATTTTATTTACCAGCCTATTGGGTGCATTTTTATCATTAAATTCACTTGTTCAAACCACATAAATTTATTTTTAATTATTTTATCTTCAAAAAAGAATACTTTATTCATCAATATAATATAAACAATCCTTAATTTCACCACATATTCATCTTAATATTCTCATTTCTATCATGCTTAACTTATAGATCAAATATCTTTTTATTGCTAGCACTCAAATGCATATAACATTGACATAAAGTCATAAAAATTAACTTTGAATCTCCAAGCATTCACTTCTCCAATTTAACCACACAAACTTAACTCTCTTCTAAATTAAAAATGCATATATAATTTCACATTTCAACATCTAATAGATTCAAAATACATAAACAAGCTAAATCTATGAAGAACTTTATCTTATAATAATAAAAATTGATCAATAAGTGTTAACATCGCTGCTACTAAACTTGCCAAGTTATACTCTCATACTTTACTCTACTAAGTCTAACTCATCTATCTTATGAACATTTTCTTGATTGCTCAAAATTTTCACTTATTTTAGCAAATATCCTACCAATTACAATCACATTGTCCGCAACATGTATCAACCAAGGCACCCCAAAAGATGAATATTAAGCAAAAATTGGTATCAAAATACGAATCTTAAGCAAAGATGACATTATGAACCATAATATACAAATATTTGAGAAATAGAAAGCAAGTATAAATATAAAAAAAGATCATTATTGTAATCAATAGAAAATATTTAATCTCATCAAAAGTGATCCTCAAGAAGGTAACCTGACAAACTTTATTCTTAGTTAGCAATAACTACNTTATATTTCTATATACTTATTTAATATTATATTTTCTCACACTTAATTTATCTTATTTATATTTTTAGCACTCAATATTAATATTTTTATATACATAACACTAACAATATTTATTTGCATATTTCGCGCTTCAAATTTCTAACTTACAAAAAAAAGACAACATTCTGTCAAATCTTCATCTTCTTCCACTTTTTCTCTTCTCCAGACTGCAAGGTTAAATTCTTTTGTTCTCCACCCACTCGACGCCTTAGCATTTTTCTCTCTGCTCAATGTTGCTTCTCTTCATCCTTCCATTCACTTTTCCCTATTTTAAGCTTCGGTCTTAAGAATTCATTGCAGAGTTACCAAGCAAAGGCTGTTTTTTTGTCACTTTCAATCGTCGATCTTCTTTTTCCATTTTTTTCAATCAAAGAAAACACTTTTTTTGTTCCTTCTCCCCCCTCCTCCATTGAGCCTAGATTCGGTTTCTTAAAAAGAAATTGCTTGCCTAGGAGCAAAAGTGGGAGCTTTTGAATCAAAATCTTCCCGTGAATTGGAGAAGGGAATTGAACACCAGAGATATATAGTTTGTGTGCTGGAAAGAGAGTCGTGTTTGTTGGAGAAGGATTTCCCGCANCTCTCTGCTCAATGTTGCTTCTCTTCATCCTTCCATTCACTTTTCCCTATTTTAAGCTTCGGTCTTAAGAATCCATTGCAGAGTTACCAAGCAAAGGCTGTTTTTTTGTCACTTTCAACCGTCGATCTTCTTTTTCCATTTTTTTCAATCAAAGAAAACACTTCTTTTGTTCCTTCTCCCCCCTCCTTCATTGAGCCTAGATTCGGTTTCTTAAAAAGAAATTGCTTGCCTAGGAACAAAAGTGGGAGCTTTTGAATCAAAATCTTCCAGTGAATTGGAGAAGGGAATTGAACACCAGAGATATGTAGTTTGTGTGCTGAAAAGAGAGTCGTGTTTGTTGGAGAAGGATTTTCCGCGCGATGGAGTAGTTCAAGCACTGGTATAATTTTTCTAGCGGTGTAGAGGATGAGGCAAGACGATGTATTTTTTTGTGGTATTAGGAAGAATTTATGTATTTTATTTGTAAATTAGAAGTTTGAAGTGTGAAATCTGTACATATGAGAGTAATGTGTATGTAAAAATCTCAATATTAAAATAAAATTTATGTTTTCAAGGATGTAACCTTTACAGAAATAACAGGTCGTCCCTTACCCACACTTCTGCAGCTTAATTGTCTTGTTTATCATCCTCACCCTGTCTTCATTGTTGATCATGTTTAGGTTCTACTACTACATTCGCTACAAAGTCTTCATTCACTTTAAGGCATTGAAAAGTTAGATTGCTTTCTCCTATTCACCCTCTCCTTATTGTTTTTTCCAATTTGTATTTTTCCCTTACTTTGAGAAGATATGTACCTATTTTTCTTGGCAAGGTGTGGATGAATAGGAGGTTAATGTTGTGAGTGGTGAAGGTAGCGAAATGAGAGAAATGGTAAGCAAGAGAGACGTGCATGTGTTCACATAAAAACAGTTCCATATGGCTCTACGAACATATTCAATATTTCCAATGTCATCATTCATGAAACATAGGGGTGTCAAATTAGATTCCTATATCAGGTTCAAGTCTAATGCAACGCAAAACAGCTTGCCCTAAACCTGGCCCCAATATTAAAAGGTCAACGCGAACACAACTTGCCAACCCAAACCTGACCCGTATAACATGTTAAACAAATCAAATAACAATTATTTTTTGCCAAATTATGGTCAATTTTGAGTCAATATTTGGTCAAATTCAGATTTATATGTCAAATTTTAAGTCAATTTATGGTTAGCAAGTCATTTTCGGGCTGGAGGTTCAACTCAAACCCAACAAAAAAAAACCTGTTAAGACTTTTAATTCGAACCCTACCCAAAAATTATTCGGGCTAACCCGAACTAGGATTTTTTAAGTTGGGTTCGGGCGCAAATTAGCTTGTCGGGTCAATTTTTGACACCCCTAATGGAACATTTGGTTTAGTATATAGTGATGTTCTTCCTAGTGAGGGAGAGATTGTCAATATTAGTGAGTTTAATACAATAAACGGGGAGGATATGCATGCAGAAGATGTGGGAGGCTTTTACTATGGTCGTCAGAGAGGTGAGATTTGGTGGTCACAAAATCTGTGAGATTTGGAGATCACAAAATCTGTGAGATTTGGCTAACTTTAATAACAGGATGCTTTAAATGTAAATATGGGANGTTAGCAAGTCATTTTCGGGCTGGAGGTTCAACTCAAACCCAACAAAAAAAAACCTGTTAAGACTTTTAATTTGAACCCTACCCAAAAATTTTTCGGGCTAACTCGAACTAGCAAATTAGCTTGTCAGGTCAATTTTTGACACCCCTAATGGAACATTTGGTTTAGTATATAGTGATGTTCATCCTAGTGAGGGAGAGATTGTCAATATTAGTGAGTTTAATACAATAAACGGGGAGGATATGCATGCAGAAGATGTGGGAGGCTTTCACTATGGTCGTTAGAGAGGTGAGATTTGGTGGTCGCAAAATCTGTGAGATTTGGCGATCGCAAAATCTGTGAGATTTGGCTAACTTTAATAACAGGATACTTTAAATGTAAATATGGGTGTGAGATATACCAAAATACCAACATACCCAATGAGCTTCAATCCCACCAAAATACCTAGCTTTGGCCTTAAACCCCACAATTTTTCTAAAATTACCAAAATGCCCTTCGAACCCTAAAAAGCTCAAAATGCCCCAAATTTCTAAATTATTACCAAATATCATTTTTTAAACCATTCCAATTGCCCAAAATACCACCAGCCCTTCAAAATTTCCAAAATACCCCCAATTTGGCCAAATTTACCAAAATGTCGGTCATGTTCAAAAACTCCCTAAAACCTTCAAATTTACTCCAGAAACCCCCAGGATCAATCCTAACCACCCAACAAACTTAATTGCACTCAAATCTACCAAAGTTGACCTAAATCCCCAAATCGCCCCTAAAGCCCTAAAATCCACAAATCACCCCCATTTCTCATCAAATTCATTTCAAGCTTCTCCAATTTCAAATCCACGTCAAAATTCATCATATCCAAGCCCAATTGAAACCAAGTTCTAGCCCAATTGAACCCAATTCCAAGCCCAAATTTCAAGTCCAATTCAACTATCCTAAGATTGAACCCAACTAAAAAATCCACTAAATTGAGCTATGTAACCATTTCGATTCTACCAAAATTGATTCTCAAGCTTCTCATAACATCCTTCTAGGCCGNTCATTTCAAGCTTCTCCAATTTCAAATCCACGTCAAAATTCATCATATCCAAGCCCAATTGAAACCAAGTTCAAGCCCAATTGAACCCAATTCCAAGCCCAAATTTCAAGTCCAATTCAACTATCCCAAGATTGAACCCAACTCAAAAATCCACTAAATTGAGCTATGTAACCATTTCGATTCCACCAAAATTGATTCTCAAGCTTCTCATAACATCCTTCTAGGCCAAATTGAACCATTAATTGGCCTAGATCCAAGCCTAATCCAAGCCCAAAGTCTACGTCCAAGCACACACCCTAATTTTAAGCCTCAATCCAAATCCGCCTCAAATCTTTTCGATTTACCAAGCTCTAATCATCCCGGCCTAGTTTGACTCCCTAAGATGTTAACCACATCATCCAAGACCCCTTTTGGTGCCATGGACCAAAGGTCCCTTAATTTAAGCAAGCTCCTTCTCCTAAAATAGTTAACTCTCTTACTCATGCCATCAACCATCAAACCTCAAGCCTAATCACAATTAAACCTCCTCCTGCCCTCCCTGAGCCAACTAGTCGCCACCCCTGGCTTGGCTGACAGGGNTTAAGCCTCAATCCAAATCCGCCTCAAATCTTTTCGATTTACCAAGCTCTAATCATCCCGGCCTAGTTTGACCCATTAAGATGTTAACCACATCATCCAAGACCCCCTTTTGGTGTCATGGACCAAGGGTCCCTTAATTTAAGAAAGCTCCTTCTCCTAAAATAATTAACTCTCTTACTCATGCCATCAACCATCAAACCTCAAGCCTAATCACAATTAAACCTCATCCTGACCTCCCTGAGCCAACTAGTCGCCACCCCTGGCTTGGCTGACGGGCCTAGTGGTCGGAAAACCAAAAATTGAGAGTTTGCACCTTAGTTTAAACCCCAAATTGAGTTTATCCCTTGTATCCCTTTCCCATTGGACAATTGCATCACTCATCCCTCCACCTCAGCTTATTGACATAGGCCAATGGCAGCCTGAGGCCTCCCCCTTGGCCTCAATTATAAAATTTCCCTTTCACGACCAAACTTGGAGAGCATCCAAAGCCTATAGGAAACTCTGTCCAATTGCTTCCAGAGCTTCTCACAAACCTCCTAAGTGAAATCCCACACTCCTTAGCCATCCATTCCCACTAAGAAACTTTAATTTCAACACTAAAAATCAGAGCTTTTTCACTGATCATTCCACAAGCTTCACCACACCTAAAAACCACTTCCTCAATCAAAAGCCCCCTCTCTCGAGCACCCTAACATTGCCTTAGACCAAGCTCGAGTCACCCTTTGACTGAAATCATACATATGTTGCAGCTCAGCTCAAGGCAACAATTCGTGGGCAAATGTATAGCTCAAAATCCCTAAATTTCATCTCGGTTTCATCATGTGTGAAGTGAATTTTGTATTTCATATGTATTTGACTCTATAGATAGGTTTGTCTCACTTAGATGGAGGTGTAGGATCAAACTTTGAGTAATTTGGTTGAAAATAGAGAGAGATATTTGGTCTAGACAGTTCTCGGATTAGGACCAACTTGAAAGGTTGGCAAGAAGGAAGGACCAACTTGGAAGCTTGACTAGCATCCCAGTGCACTTGAAATTGATAAAGATGAGCCTGGGTAACGACATGAATAATAGTAGTAGCAATGATAGTCAACGTACCATTTGTTTGGTTGTGAAACTTTAGCATTGCATGCTCGCCAACAGTGATAAATCGTGTAGCGGAAACAGCTAGCTTGGGCCATATGAAACTTTCAGATTATATTAAGCCTCTAGACATCATCATCAAAAGAATAATACATTGGCAGAAAAAAACCTCATGTGCGTAAAATATCTTTACTCCTACAAAAAAAATAAACAATTAGAGATGAGGAGATCCCTACTTTCATCGTCGGAGCAGCCCCAAGGGTCGTAAGGCCCCATTAGACTAGCCAAGCTTGGTTCGGGATAGCATCTTGAGTCAAACAACACCAAAAGAAACGTTCGTGAGGGTGAATTTGTAGCTTGTGGAGCCAATCTTGCTTCATTATATTGGCTGGGAAGATAGCTTCATAGGTCTGCGAAGTAATAGTTTTACTCATGTGAATTTTGTTCAACTCGAGGCGGTCCTCATGAATTCCATGCTGGATTCTGATTTTTGAAGTAAGTGCTACATAGCATGCTCAAAGCAATCAAGAAGCCTCTGCTGATTCCAATCATTATCTGTGATCAGATTGGAAACCCACAGATTCGCCAAGGTGTTGAAGTTTGTCGAGCAAGGCCATTGGTTAATGGGGTTGTCAACAATCCTAGCTTTCTTTAAAATATCAATGCTGATTCCATTGGCAATTCTCCACCTCGAAATGGGCAGCAAAAACAGAAAGTTCTGGGTTGAACAATCAAGCCCATATTTACCTAGCAGACATTTAAGGAGAATAGAATTTCCATCCTTTAAATAGTTCCGAGCAATACATGCCCTTAAGGGCTTGTTACAGTTTTTTGGTGTATGGAAGGCAAGGCCTCCCATTTATAGCTATTTACAAAGTTGTTCAGATGCCACATAGTGGACAACTTTTTGATTATACCATTTTTATGCCATAAAAACTGTCGGTATTTCTTTTCATCATCATTGAGGATACTAGAAAGAATATCAGTATGCACAAGTAGATACGTAAACATATGGAGGAGTGAAGAATAAATATGTGTCGCCCTTCCAGCTAACGAGAGTTGTCAAGTACCTCACATTAATTTTGGAAGCCAACTTTTGCAACAAAAAAAATCTGCTTTACTGAGTTTCCACAAAGCAAGCTTAATCTCACCACTTAATTGAAACCCAGAATGTTTGATATCTGTTGATTTCTTCATGTCGTTGTGGCTTTACTAAAGAGGATGGCTAATTTAACGAAATAATTTTTTATCCAGTCCAAATACAATATTTCGTAAGGATGCTTTTAATAGATTTGGCATCACCCATATTGGTTTCAAAGTAAAGTATGATATCATCCGCATACAACAAAGCTAAAGATTTTAATGTCAATGTCCCTTGCACGTTGGGAAAGAGCCTTAGAAAGAAGCTCAAAACAATGAATAAGCAAGTATGGGGATAAAGGACAACCCTAACGGAATCCAAAATCAGCCTCAATCCATGGGAATTGTTTACCATTGATGAGTAAGGAGAAGCTTGGTTATTCAACGCAACAAAGAATTCAAGTTTTGAATGGTTCTGGGCAGCCTCAAACCACAAGAACCTCATGCAAGGTATGACAACTTATCTTACCGTAGGCTTTCTCCATGTCAATTTTAATGGACATGAGGCCCTTACGGCAGTTGAATGCTTCAACTTGTTGAACAACTCTCAGGCTAACAAACAATGGTTAGAAATAGATTGATATGGTACAATTACCCCTAATTCCTCTGATATAAGGAAAGGCAAGGCACCCTTGAGCCAATTTTAGCCACCACCTTATAAACCTTATTAACAAGCTATAGGCCTAAACATATCAGGCATATGATTACTAGCAAAAAATTCCTGAATCGTACATAACCCATTCATTTGAATAATAAGCAAAAAAAAATTATAAAAAGAGGTAGTAATCCCATCGACAGTCCGAACCTGAATAGGTCTGATACATTTGAAAGCTTGTCAAATGTTATCATCAGATGGGCAGATAATTACTTGAAAAACGTCAGCTAGTTATTGTAATGAGGCCCTCAAATTAGGCCAACCGTGAACTTGAATTGGGGTAATTCACCATTTGTTAGAGAAGAATTCCATAAAAGAGTTTAAAATGTCATCCCCATTCTCTGAAAAGTACACTTCCTCGAGTTTGATTCGATTAACTTGATTACTTTTGTTTCGGGATGTGGTAATAGAATAAATCAAAACTTAAACGTTGAATTCTTGAAGACAAAACCCCAATTTTAATCGAGAGTTTTCTTAGGTGACTTTGGTTGCCTAAGATGTGATTAACTATAGGGGCTTGCCACTACAGGGAATTAAGAACCCAGATTAATCTAAATCATGTCTAATTTGTATATTAGATAGGGGAATTATCAGCTATAAAATTTTCAAACCAAAATAAAGTTATAAACTTTTAATTTTAATTTGTTAAGTCTATTAAGAAGTGATACGCTTATCTTTCGAGACAATATATCATTTGTGATATTGTGCTCAACAATTTAAACTATTAGATACATGAAATCTATCTGGTTTCTATTATTTTTTCAAAAAATAAAGAATATTATTTTCAAAATTAAAATTGCATTACATGTTAAATTCAAGTTTAAGAATATTTATTTTCAAAAAATTTGTTGACAATTAAACCTAGAGTATAACCACTATCATCTATTATAGTCATTGAGCACCTTGGAATAAGGCAATCGAATTTGGTTTGGCCTTGACTATTCCTTTCTACCGTTCNGACAATTGCATCACTCATCCCTCCACCTCAGCTTATTGACATAGGCCAATGGCAGCCTGAGGCCTCCCCCTTTGCCTCAATTATAAAATTTCCCTTTCACGGCCAAACTTGGAGAGCATCCAAAGCCCAGAGCTTCTCACAAACCTCCTAAGTGAAATCCCACACTCCTTAGCCATCCATTCCCACTGAGAAACTTTAATTTCAGCACTAAAAATCAGAGCTTTTTCACTGATCATTTCACAAGCTTCACCACACCTAAAAACCACTTCCTCAATCAAAAGCCCCCTCTCTCGAGCACCCAAACATTGCCCTAGACCAAGCTCGAGTCACCCTTTGACTGAAATCATACATAGGTTGCAGCTCAGCTCAAGGCAACACTTTGTGGGCATATGTATAGCTCAAAATCCCTAAATTTCATCTCGGTTTCATCAAGTGTGAAGTGAACTTTGTATTTCATATGTATTTCACTCTATAGATAGGTTTGTCTCACTTAGATGGAGGTGTAGGAACAAACTTTGAGTAATTTGGTTGAAAATAGAGAGAGATATTTGGTCTAGATAGTTCTCGGATTAGGACCAACTTGAAAGGTTGGCCAGAAGGAAGGACCAACTTGGAAGCTTGGCTAGCATCCCAGTGCACTTGAAATTGATAAAGATGAGCCTTGGTAACGACATGAATAATAGTAGTAGCAATGATAGTCAACGTACCATTTGTTTGGTTGTGAAACTTTAGCATTGCATGCTCGCCAACAGTGATAAATTGTGTAGCGGAAACAACTAGCTTGGGCCATATGAAACTTTCAGATTATATTAAGCCTCTAGACATCACATCAAAAGAATAATACATTGGCAGAAGAAAACCTCATGTGCGTAAAATATCTTTACTCCTACAAAAAAAAATAAACAATTAGAGATAAGGTGATCCCGACTTTCATCGTCGGAGCAGCCCCAAGGGTCGTAAGGCCCCTTTAGACTAGCCAAGCTTGGTTCGGGATAGCATCTTGAGTTAAACAACACCAAAAGAAATGTTCGTGAGGGTGAATTTGTAGCTTGTGGAGCCAATCTTGCTTCAATATATTGGTTGGGAAGATAGCTTCATAGGTCTGCANAGGCATATGATTACTAGCAAAAAATTCCTGAATCGTACATAACCCATTCATTTGAATAATAAGCAAAAAAAATTTTATATAAAGAGGTAGTAATCTCATCGGCAGTCCGAGCCTGAATAGGTCTGATACCTTTGAAAGCTTGTCAAATGTTATCATCAGATGGGCAAATAATTACTTGAAAAAAGTCAGCTAGTTATTGTAATGAGGCCCTCAAATTAGGCCAATCGTGAGCTTGAATTGGGGTAATTCACCATTTGTTAGAGAAGAATTCCATAAAAGAGTTCAAAATGTCATCCCCATTCTCTGAAAAGTACACTTCCTCGAGTTTGATGCAATTAACTTGATTACTTTTGTTTCGGGATGTGGTAATAGAATAAATCGAAACTTAAACGTTGAATTCTTGAAGGCAAAACCCCAATTTTAATCGAGAGTTTTCTTAGGTGACTTTGGTTGCCTAAGATGTGATTAACTATAGGGGCTTGCCACTACAGGGAATTAAGAACCCAGATTAATCTAAATCATGTCTAATCTGTGTATTAGATAGGGGAATTATCAGCTATAAAATTTTTAGACCAAAATAAAGTTATAAATTTTTAATTTTAATTTGTTAAGTCTATTAAGAAGTGATACGTTTATCTTTCGAGACAATATATCATTTGTGATATTGTGCTCAACAATTTAAACTATTAGATATATGAAATCTATCTGGTTTCTATTATTTTTTCAAAAAATAAAGAATATTATTTTCAAAATTAAAATTGCATTACATGTTAAATTCAAGTTTAAGAATATTTATTTTCAAAAAATTTGTTGACAATTAAACCTAGAGTATAACCACTATCATCTATTATAGTCATTGAGCACCTTGGAATAAGGCAATCAAATTTGGTTTGGCCTTGACTATTCCTTTCTGCCGGTCTAGCTAATGATCCATTAAAATTTTGGGCACACCTCATTCGATACCATCGCGATGAGATCAGGTTTGTTAATCTAGTCACAGTTGAGGATGCTAATATAGGTTAATACTTTTAATTAGTAATTATGTGTTGAGATAAAACTTTTTAACTCTCTCTAGCTCATTAGACTCCAAAAGTACTTTTTTTTCATTTGTCGAGTTCGTCAGCTTTGTTGACAAATTAGCTTCACTCAGCTGACGCCTTGGCTCCATAAATCTAGGATGGGTCTTAGTATAGCCATTGCACACTACCGAGTTAGGATCGCTAAGCCTATCTAGTGTTGACTAGAGGAACAAGCTAGTATTGGCTCTTCATTATCAACATTAAGCCTCGATGCGGCCTCCGCACTAGCGACTTAGCTCATTACTGTCATTGTATTTTCTGGTACGATAAAGTAATGCATTGAGTAATCTAAACTAAGTTTGGAGAAATTTTTTTTTTGTCAGGAACCTTTTTTAGTTATAGTAATTTAATACTTAAACAATAAATCAACCTAAATAAATAAAATCAACTCACAAATCTCCCTTCTCGGTTCATTGACCTCAATCCCCCGCATAGGATTTAACAAGTTAATGTATAGACCCAGTAGAGTATGTGCAACTATCTGTTATAGTCAATGCACACCATAGAATAACTCTTAGAATACCAAAGCCCAATGGTCATCTTCTAAGCCAATCGGGTTAGAGCTTAAGGTAGACATTAGTCCTTGAACTATCTACTTTAAACTGACCACCTGACTTGTTCTCAGTTTAGATCCCTTATCATTTATCCTAATCAAGTAACCCCTATGCACCGCTTAGATTGAGAATAAGTTTCCGTACCCTCTTTCCTAATGTGTCCAANTAGTTATAGTAATTTAATACTTAAACAATAAATCAACCTAAATAAATAAAATCAACTCACAAATCTCCCTTCACGGTTCATTGACCTCAATCCCCCACATAGGATTTGACAAGTCAATGTATAGACCCATTAGAGTATGTGCAACTATCTGTTATAGTCAATGCACACCATAGAATAACTCTCAGAATACCAAAGCCCAATGGTCATCTTCTAAGCCAATCGGGTTAGAGCTTAAGGTAGACATTAGTCTTTGAACTATCTACTTTAAACTGACCGCCTGACTTGTTCTCAGTTTAGATCCCTTATCATTTATCCTAATCAAGTAACCCCCATGCACCGCTTAGATTGAGAATAAGTTTCTGTACCCTCTTTCCTAATGTGTACAGACACAACACAAATTTATATCACAACTCCTTAAAC
Organism: Phalaenopsis hybrid cultivar; assembly: GCA_002079205.1. Lineage (NCBI taxonomy): Eukaryota > Viridiplantae > Streptophyta > Magnoliopsida > Asparagales > Orchidaceae > Phalaenopsis > Phalaenopsis hybrid cultivar. The sequence goes on along the minus strand of JXCR01114045.1, from coordinate 64,604 downwards.
CAAACCCCCAACAAAATTAAACAAAATCATTTAAATCTTTTTCTCCGACTAGTCATCAGGATGAATGAAATGCTTCAACGCAGCCCTTCCCAATCTAGTCATTTCATTCATGTTATAGATTTGATGTTAGTCCCCACACTTTTCTTCCTAGTATATACACTTTCTCTCAGTCTCTCTGACTAGCTCTCAAAATGAATGTTAAGCTCCAAATATGTTCTTCCTGATCTACTTGACATGTTTGCCTCTTGGGCTTATGTAAATCCACATCGATTTTTCTCCCTAATGTGTTCAGGTAAACCTGAAATCTCTAGTGGATCCCAAATATTTTAATTCACAAAACTCAAACTTCAAATCTTTGACATATCCAAAGAAAAGCATATTTCCTTCAAACTTAGTTGATCACATTGGTCAACACCAATATGTGCAGCGTACTTTAAATAGTTCACCACACATATTAGGGATCCATTTATTGACCTCATTTTCAGTCACATAAGACTTGTACAGGCATTACTGATCTTAATTTTTTTATATGTAAGGATTTATGAAGTTGACACTACTATTGCGTCAAAAACTTGATCCTTGTAAGAAAAGTAAGTTGTGTAAAATATATATAATTATAGGCAATTAATAATGGGATTCTATGCAAGTCTACATATTATTATTAAGTAATAAAGAAATTTCTATTTAAGCCCGAAATATCCATCATTATTAAGTATACACATCATTATTAAGTAGATAATACAGGGAAGGCGTAAACTGACAATGATAAGTTTTACTAGAAAATTTACAGAAAATCAAACGAAATCACTGTCACTAATTTCAAATATTGAGATGTTATCAAATCTAAAGTACTTAACTATTAGCAAAACATAAATGGAAAGTTTTAAAAGTAAATACTAATCTACTAACTATGTTTATGTAATGAAGATTTTTATGTGAAAAAGCATCCTTCTCACTACAATGAGGTTCTGGTAAAATGAGATGAGATAAATGTTTATAATATATATTGTGTCAAATAGGAGCAATTATAATTCTCTACTCTGATACAATGCATAGAAAATCATTGGCTAATCCTAGGTTTAGTCCCTAAATCCGTGGCTAGGCTAGGAGGATACCGACTCTCACTCTAGAGCTCCCACTTCCCTTCACCTGAAGGCTAACTCTCGCTTTAGTTTTTAAACACTAAGACCGAATTGGGGATTTTAGTCTGTCACCCAAAAGATTCTCCAATTATACACCCAACAAAGAATATTTTCATATTTATTTGCACTTAATTCGATGAACAAATTTATCCTTCATAAAATCAAATGTGATCTTCACTCTGTTGTAGAACTCATACTCTATTTCCTGGATTATATGTTTCACAACAAATTTTAACAATTCAATTGACCAGATCAACATGTAAATTAAGTTTGGAGTTGAAAAATCATCACAATTTATTTTATATTTTAATATTAGCACATCATATTATCTCTTCATTTCACCATATCTCAGAGTAGGGAGAAAGATAGAGAGAACTACTAAGACTTCATGAGAAAGACACAACAAAACACAAATTTCATATATAAAAGAAAGTTCATACAACACTAATAAACAAACAAAACTTATC
>JXCR01114045.1:28984-60711 GCA_002079205.1 Phalaenopsis hybrid cultivar | reverse complement strand
AAAAACAAATAAAAATCAGAAAAATATAAAATAATTTTTTCTGGGTTCTCTGACCTCAGAGAGATTTTCCAAAAAAATAAAATATATTTTTCAATAAATAAAATATTTTATTAAAGTCCCCAGAACTTCAATTAATTTTAATAAATCACAGAAAATTCATAAAATTATGAAATTTTGGCCAAAAGATTTTCTGGTCTAGGGCTAGCCCACATAAAAATTTCAAATGATTGGGAGTTGTCTTGATCATCTTTTGGAATTTTCCTTAAAAGTGCATATTTTTGCATAAAAATAATTATATGAATTAAATTAAATAGTTAAAATTCACATTTTCTCCTCTGATATCTTAATTGACCTATCNTATATATATATATATATACGTAAATTAAAAAGTCCTTCCGAAGCGGGCAACGGGATTTCAATCCTGATGACCGACAGCTTCCTACGGGCAAACCACACACCAAAAATAGTGCCGACAGAAATTTACAGAAAATCAAACGAAATCACTGTCACTAATTTCAAATATTGAGATGTCATCAAATCTAAAGTACTTAACTATTACCAAAACATAAATGGAAAGTTTTAAAAGTAAATACTAATCTACTAATTATGTTTATGTAATGAAGATTTTTTATGTGAAAAAGCATCATTCTCATTACAATGAGGTTATGATAAAATGAGATAATATAAATATTTATAATATATATTGTGTCAAATAGAAGCAATTATAATTCTCTACTCTGATTCAATGCATAGAAAATCATTGGCTAATCCTAGGTTTAGTCCCTAAATTCGTGGCTAGGCTAGGAGGATACCGACTCTCACTCTAGAACTCCCACTTCCCTTCACCTGAAGGTTAACTCTCGCTTTAGTTTTTAAACACTAAGACCGAATTGGGGATTTTAGTCTGTCACCCAAAAGATTCTCCAATTCTACACCCAACAAAGAATATTTTCATATTTATTTGCACTTAATTCGATGAACAAATTTATCCTTCATGAAATCAAATGTGATCCTCACTCTGTTGTAGAACTCATACTATATTTCCCGGATCATATGTTTCACAACATATTTTAACAATTCAATTGACCAGATCAACNGTTTTGTGGCTATCCTGATAGTTTTAGTTTTCATGCAGGGTGACATCGTTGTTTAGCATGCAAGTTTGTGTTGGCATCAAAAGTACAGTACGAAAGTACAAGAAAGACGGTGTTGTAAACTGTAAAAGAGTACCTGACGAGTCTTCTTGTTCCACCACCTGAAACTCAAAATGCATGTTAGAGCATTTTATGTAAAGCGAGAAAAGTAAGGTTTTGGTGACCTACCTAACCCTAGGTCATATCTTGGTGGATCCATATGAGTTTGATTAAGGATGATTTTTGTTAAGTAAAATATATTAAGTTTAGTAGACCTGCGGGGTATCCAATAGATTTGGAGAAAGAAGCAGATCCATGCTTCCCTATCACCGCCTGGTGAAAATTCTCGAGCTCATTTGAACTTATTATGTTGCTTAATAACCCATCTTGTAAATATCTTTAATACTCAGTGAACATTGATGTTTCAATTATCCCTAAGAGTAAGGTAATTATCACTTGTAATTTAATTTGAAAATTATGTGGGTGAAGACCCTTAAAGGGGGCAAGTTAGCGTTATTGAAACACAACCAATTTTTTTAATTTGGGCTTGTGGTGTTTTAAAGATCAATTTTAATAATGTTCATTTTTCTAATCTTCATTTAACCAAATTTGATTTAGCCTGGGTCACTACTAAACCCTTAAGATTTTAATAGATGTCTTAGTTATTTTGAAAAAGATTGAGTTTTAAGTGATGATGATTCATTTTTTAAATTCATTTGAACATCAAATAGGGGTGTTAAATTAGTGAGTAATCAACTTTCAAAGTCATACCCCTAATTCTAGGATCATTTAATTGACTAGACTTCTAAATCTTAATAATTTAAGGAAATTACAAATTTATCCTTTAATTGGAAAAGTGAGATTGGTTTCTACCAATTAATCCCCTTGTGTTTCAATCATCCAAATATGTTAATTGGGATCAAAGGTTACCCTTTTCTTTTTCTTGAATTAATCCTAAATGTTAATTAAGGCTAAATTTCCAAAATTACACTTTTGCCCCTAAGGCTCCATCACTTCATAATTTATCAAATTTAATACAAATGACTTTGAAATTTTTATCCCATCTCACTCATGGGTCAATTAAGACATCAGAGGAGAAAATGTGATTTTTCAAAATTTATTTAATTTACAAATTTATTTTAATACAAAAATAGGATTTTTCAAAAAAAAAATTCTTAACTTGACCAAGGAAAAGCCTGATCCTTTGAAATTTTTATTAGAGGTAGACTTAGACCATAGAATTATTTGGACAAAATTTCATGATTTATTAAGTTTTATTTGAATTTTAAAAGTTATTTTAAATTTTGGAGTATTTATTAATTGCAAAATATTTTAAATGTGGAAAATTAAGTTTTATATTTTTATTAAATTTATTTGATGTCAAGGGATACACAAAAACAAATTTCATTTTTTTTTATTTTTCTTTGAATTATTAGAATTATTTTAGCAAAAATCCATTTTTAGCCTTTAAAATTTATTTTAAGCTTCAAAAGTCAATAACTTCACTTAGAAAATTAGGAAAAATATTCCAATTGTTTGTAAGTGTTTAGGAAATAATTTAAAATATTTTCATGAATTTTATTATTTTTGTAATTTTTATCATTTTTCAATTATTTAAAACCTTCCAGAATTTTCTTAGATTTTTCTAAGCAACATGTTAATCACTATATTTAATTTATGCAAATAATAGACATAACCTTGAAAAATATGGCTCTCTATCTAGAGATCTCCTCTGAGTTTGGAAAAATCAGGAAATGTTCCCTAAGATAGAAGCAACAACATGCCAAAATTTCAAGCCATGGTGAAATGTTTATATGCATGGAGAATCAAAAGACTTAAAATAATGTTTAATTAATTAAAAATAAAGCATGAATCACATGGACTTCAAATTATTTTCACATTGTTCTCCTCTATTCGCTGAGCAAGTGGATATTTTTATTTTATTTTTGTGATTTTTCTACACCAACATATGGATTTTTAAAGTTAGGGAGCATTTTTTGAATTATTTAAATCCCTATTTATCTATTTAAACGCGTGACAGTGACTTTATATATGTTTAAAAATACAAGAATTTGATACTGTTGCTAGAAGATTTAAGTCCCCAGCAACGGTGCCAAAAACTTGACAAAGGTTATAGATTTGATAAAAATGTGTATAAAATATTCAATAATTGCAAAGTCACACTTATCAATGCAAGTATACGTATCGCTCAAGTAATACAGGGCTCTAATAGAGTCCTGGATATCGATCCTTTATCAATGCAAGTATACGTTATAGATTTGATAAAGATGTGTATAAAATATTCAATAATTGCAAAGTCACACTTATCAACACAAGTATACGTATCGCTCAAGTAATACAGAGCTTTAATGGAGTCCTGGATATCGATCCCACAAGGAGTAATACTAGAGGCTACGAACTATGATTTAGAAAATCAATACTTAATCACAACAATACAGTTCAAATTGCTTATTTGTCACTAATATGTAATTAAAATAAATATGTAATTTTAACAAACTCTTAATTAACTAATTCTATTAATAAAGTTTCTAATGTGAAGTTCAATATATAAGAAAACATCATTCTCCTTGTCAAGAAATTAAAGTGAATGGATAAAGTGAATTAGTTCAAATTGTATTGTGTCAAATAGGAGCATACATATTTTTTACCCTTTGGTCTAGGCATAAAGAACATTGAATAATCATATGTTTGGTTACTGAATATGCGGTTAGGTTGGGAGGATACCGACTCTTACATTGAAGCTCCCACGTTCTCCTCTCTTGAGGGCTAACATCTACAATTCAGCACCCAAACGATAGGACCGAATTGAAGATTTTAGTCTGTCACTCTAAAATCTCTAATTCTACGCCCGATAATTTCATTTTTCTATTTATTTGCACCTAACTATCAAGGACTTTGACCTCCCTAAATCTTGGATGTAATCTTTACTTTAGTTGTAAAACTCAACATATTTTAACAAATCAATTGGCCAGATTGAAAGTAAATTAAGATCGAAGTGAAAAGATCAATACAACTTTTTTAACATTCTCATGGCTTAACCAATTCAAATCACCATTTCAAAAAATCTCAAGATAAGGAGAAAGATAAAGAAAACTACTCAGAATTCATAGAGAAGATACGACAAAACTTCAAACTTATATATAAAAGCAAAGTCATACAAACTTCAATAAGTAAATACCACTTATCTCTAATTCCTCCACAAGCAAACTCCTCGAAGTTCCTCTGAATCTCTTCCTTTCTTTACAACACACAGAATTCTTCTTCGAAGCGGCAAGGAGGAAGAAATCTCTCACTTTCCCTCTATTCTTACAATCTCTCAAAGAATTCCTCACAATACTAACCCTAACTTAAACTCTATACACTCTACAAACAACAAAAACTTAGCAGACACCACGACGGGGCTCCTCTTTTTTANACTTGAAGTTCCACATATTGGTCTTAACCTCTAATATTTAGAAGGTAAGATCATTATGGGGGAGCTCAAGAAANCAATTATACACCCAACAAAGAATATTTTCATATTTATTTGCACTTAATTCGATGAACAAATTTATCCTTCATAAAATCAAATGTGATCTTCACTCTGTTGTAGAACTCATACTCTATTTCCTGGATTATATGTTTCACAACAAATTTTAACAATTCAATTGACCAGATCAACATGTAAATTAAGTTTGGAGTTGAAAAATCATCACAATTTATTTTATATTTTAATATTAGCACATCATATTATCTCTTCATTTCACCATATCTCAGAGTAGGGAGAAAGATAGAGAGAACTACTAAGACTTCATGAGAAAGACACAACAAAACACAAATTTCATATATAAAAGAAAGTTCATACAACACTAATAAACAAACAAAACTTATCTGAAACTCTTTCTCAAGGCAAATCCTTTATAGCCTTAGAAATGCAGAAAGAAAATATCTCTCACTTTTCTCCTTCTCTAATACTCTTACAGAAAATTTCACACTAAATCTCACCACACAAACTCTAAACTATTAAATAAAAATCACTAATGGACTCAAATATGTTGGTGGAATGAAGATGGATTATGAATGACAAAAATGGAGCGTGGTGGAACGTTTTGGAGAGAAAAGGAGTCTCTTTCCTGATGAATTTCGGCCTTAAATAAAGCCCAAGATCGGTTTCCAAAGAGGTGCCTCCAAAAACTCTTAAAAAATCGTCCAAATACATCTAACCTTCTAGAAACAGGGGTTGAACCGCCTTTGTCGCTGTCGACACTATTTTTGGTTGGAGGAGTTGCCCGTAAGAATCTGTCGATCACCGGAATCGAAATCATGTCACCCCTTTGAAAGGATGTTTAAGTTAAAAAAAAATGAAATCAAACCAACCTCATATTTTTCATAGTTTAAATGAAAGGGTGTTGTACCTCAAATTCTGTATCTATCCCGAAGGATAAATACAAGACTTGAGGATGAGNGAAAGTTTCACACTAAATCTCACCACACAAACTCTAAACTATAAAATAAAAATCACTAATGGACTCAAATATATTGGTGGAATGAAGATGGATTATGAATGACAAAAATGGAGCGTGGTGGAACGTTTTGGAGATAAAAGGAGTCTCTTTTCTGATGAATTTCGGCCCCAAATAAAGCCCAAGATCGGTTTCCCAAGAGGTTCCTCCAAAAACTCCTAAAAAATCGTCCAAATACATCTAACCTTCTAGAAACAGGGGTTGAACCGCCTTTGTCGCTGTCGACACTATTTTGGGTTGGAGGAGTTGCCCGTAAGAATCTGTCGGTCACCGGAATCGAAATCCCGTCACCCCTTCGGAAGGACGTTTAAGTTTTAAAAAATATGAAATCAAACCAACCTCATATTTTTCAGATAAGAGTGTTGTACCTCAAATCCTGTATCTATCCCGAAGGATAAACACAAGACTTGAGGATGATGCTTGATCAAATAAATTGAGAAATATATGACATTTGTTTGGTCTGCGAAACCATTTTATTTGCCGACAATTTCCCCTATTTAATATGAAGATTTAAATAGGGTTTTTATTAAGTTGGGTTCGGAAAAAGCTTCCTATAAGGGAAAACCCCTATAGTTAATTACATCTTAAATGACTAAAATCACCTAAAAAAACTCTCAATAAAAATCAGGAAATATAATCTTCAAGAATTTCAAAAGGATATGACCTCTCAACGTGATCAGACAGAAAAGTGTAAAATGGAATTGGCTAAAATTTGGAGCATTTGTTTTTTGGAATCCAAAGGAGGAAGAACTAGGGGATGTCATGAATTCAGAGGAGAACCTCGGTGACTATCCGGTCTATCCTATTATTTGGGTTCAGTTTTGAGGAAAAAATATTTTTGTGTTTCATCCTACCAATTTTATTAATTTAGGACTTACATTTGTGTGAAATAATCATACAAATAGCCTGGAAGATGTGAGAATTTAGGTTGCGACGAACGACATCCTCAGAATCCTAAGACGAGTTAGGGCTTATATTGCACAACATGGTTGTGCAAAGACCTAAAGATGAGTTGAGGATTTATGTTGCATAAACAGACTACCTCGAAGTCCTATGGCTTGGTTGTTTAATTCTAAGGAAGGAAATTGATTTAGCTGGGGAAGACAGGTTTTGCTCTTGAAGATGGTTGTGCTACCCACTATGCTAGCTCCAAGCTCCTTATCGTGACGAGTTTTAAGTTTTCTAGAGTGTCCAATTATGATGTCAAATCAGGTGGCCATATGGTTGAAGTTCTTTAAGTTTTATGGGGGATGTTAAAGTTAATTAGAGCGACACCGGTTAGGATCCCACGGTTCCCTCGTTCCGACACCACTATTTTCTATTGGATTCACTTAATCCAAATGAATTTACTAAACTCAACTTAATGAGTTCCATAATTTTAATTAGACCATGGGAAACCTCGTTAGCAACCGTAGGTTACCTCCTCCGAGGGATCTCGATCATCCGATAGAGGCGTCTTAATTTAGTTGTAGTTGTAGTTTTTGTGATGTTTGTGATTAAATTTTGAGTTGTTTATATTTTGAATGTTGTGGAGGTGATTTTTATCTTGGTTGATTTTATTTTTGGTTTTGGGTTTTGGTTTTTGGTTTTGTGGCTATCCTAATAGTTTTAGTTTTCATGCAGGGTGACATCGTTGTTTAGCATGTAAATTTGTGTTGGCATCAAAAGTACAGTACGAAAGTACAAGAAAGACGTCGTTGTAAACTGTAAAAGAGTACCTGACGAGTCTTCTCGTTCCACCACTTGAAACTCAAAATGCATGTTAGAGCATTTTATGTAAAGCGAGAAAAGCAAGGTTTTGGTGACCTACCTAACCCTAGGTCATATCTTGGTGGATCCCTATGGGTTTGATTAAGAATGATTTTTGTTAAGTAAAACATATTAAGTTTAGTAGACCTCCGGGGTATCCAATAGATCTGGAGAAAGAAGCAGATCCATGCTTCCCTCTCACCGCCTGGTGAAAATTCTCGAGCTCATTTGAACTTATTATGTTTCTTAATAACCCATCTTGTAAATATCTTTAATACTCAGTGAACATTGATGTTTCAATTATCCCTAAGAGTAAAATAATTATCACTTGTAATTTAATTTGAGAATTATGTGGGTGAAGACCCTTAAAGGGGACAAGTTAGCGTTATTGAAACACAACCAATTTTTTTAATTTGGGCTTGTGATGTTTTAAAGATGTTCAATTTTAATAATGTTCATTTTTCTAATCTTCATTTAACCAAATTTGATTTAGCCTGGGTCACTACTAAACCCTTAAGATTTTAATAGATGTCTTAGTTATTTTGAAAAAGATTGAGTTTTAAGTGATGATGATTCATTTTTTAAAGTCATTTGAACATCAAATAGGGGTGTTAAATTAGTGAGTTATCAACTTTCAAAGTCATAACCCTAAGTCTAGGATCATTTAATTGACTAAACTTCCAAATTTTAATAATTTAAGGAAATTACAAATTTATCCTTTAATTAATAAAAGTGAGATTGGTTTCTACCAATTAATCCCCTTGTGTTTCAATCATCCAAATATGTTAATTGAGATCAAAGGTTACCCTTTTCTTTTTATTGAATTAAGCCTAAATGTTAATTAAGGCTAAATTTCCAAAATTACACTTTTGCCCCTAAGGCTCCATCACTTCATAATTTATCAAACTTAATACAAATGACTTTGAAATTTTTATCCTATCTCACTCATGGGTCAATTAAGACATCAGAAGAAAAAATGTGATTTTTCAAAATTTAATTTAATTTACAAATTTATTTTAATACAAAAATAGGATTTTTCAAAAAAAAATTCATAACCTGACCAAGGAAAAGCCTGATCCTTTGAAATTTTTATTAGAGGTAGACTTAGACCATAGAATTATTTGGACAAAATTTCATGATTTATTAATTTTTAATTGAATTTTAAAAGTTATTTTAAATTTTGGAGTATTTATTAATTACAAAATATTATAAATGTGGAAAATTAAGTTTTATATTATTATTAAATTTATTTGATGTCAAGGGATACACAAAAATAAATTTCATATTTTTTTTATTTTTCTTTAAATTATTAGAATTATTTTAGCAAAAATCCATTTTTAGCCTTTAAAATTTATTTTAAGCTTCAAAAGTCAATAACTTCACTTAGAAAATTAGGAAAAATATTCCAATTGTTCGTAAGTGTTTAGGAAATAATTTAAAATATTTTCATGAATTTTATTATTTTTGTGATTTTTTCATTTTTCAATTATTTAAAACCTTCCAAAATTTTCTTAGATTTTTCTAAGCAACATGTTAATCACTATATTTAATTTATGCAAATAATAGACATAATCTTGAAAAATATGGCTCTCTGTCTAGAGATCTCCTCTGAGTTTGGAAAAATCAGGAAATGTTCCCTAAGATAGAAGCAACAACATGCCAAAATTTCAAGCCATGGTGAAATGTTTATATGCATGGAAAATCAAAAGACTCAAAATAATGTTTAATTAATTAAAAATAAAGCATGCATCAAATGGACTTCAAATTATTTCCACATTGTTCTCCTCTATTCGCTGAGCAAGTGGATATTTTTATTTTATTTTTGTGATTTTTCTACACCAACATATAGATTTTTAAAGCCAGGGAGCATTTTTTGAATTATTTAAATCCCTATTTATCTATTTAAATGCGTGACAATGACTTTATATATGCTTAAAAATACAAGAATTTGATACTGTTGCTAGAAGATTTAAGTCCCCGGCAACGACGCCAAAAACTTGACAACGGTTATAGATTTGATAAAAANGATCTTTTGGGATACTCATGTAGATGGTCCCCTAAACCTACTAGCCCTAGGGCTATGGTTTGGCTAAGACAATTATGTAGAGGACCCAAAATGGGGTTTCCATTGGTCCATGGCTTATTAGTGATGACTGGTACCTCAACTCTACCAAAATACCATCTTGGCATTTTACCCCTAAAACACCCCAAATTACCAAAATACCCCTCCATAGTCCAAAATTCCAAAAATTCCCAGAAAATCCCAATAAATCCCAATTTCATTTCTATCAACTACCACATAACCCAATTTGGCCAATTTGACCATCTTTAACCAAAATCCCCAAATCGACCTTTAAAGACCCAAATTTCCCCAAATCCAACTCAAATGTCCATCAATTTGATCTAAATTGACCCTATTTCCAATCCTAAACTCAAATTCACTTTTGATATGACGAAGCTAAATCAAATCCAAGCTCAATTGGTCCATGATTTGAGCCCACATTTGATTTGGGTTAAAACCCCAATTTTGATCATATGACCTAATCTTACCAAATTGAACTCATAGCCTAACAATTGGCCTCAATTAATGTTGAAAAATATTTATAACATTCCTATACATCAAAATCAACCATAATTTGGGTCAAAACCCCAATTTTGACCATATGACCTAATCTCACCAAATTGAACCCATAGACTAGTCCTCAATTAATGTTGAAAAATCTTTATGAAATTCCTATACATCAAAATCAACCATCAATTGGCCGCCTCAATTAATGTTGAAAAATCTTTATAACATTCCTATACATCAAAATCAACCATCAATTGTTAATGTTGAAAAATAATAACATTCCTATACATCAAAATCAACCATCCATTGACCTTGGTGAAGTCTCAAATCCATTTTCTCACCCAATTGAGCCCATAGCCTAGTCAATTGGCCTCAATTAATGTTGCAAAATCTTTATGGACCTAATCTCACCAAATTAAACCCATAGCCTAGTCAATTGGCCTCAATTAATGTTGAAAAATCTTTATGAATTCCTATACATCAAAATCAACCATCAATTGGCCTTGGTGAAGTCTCAAATTCATTTTATTTTTGGCCTAAATCCAAAATTCCCAAATTTAGCCCCAAATTTGCTAAGTCCCCAAATTTCACCCACCCTAAATCCAAAATTCCTAAATTTAGCCCCAAATTGGCTAAGTCCCCAAATTTCACCCAATTGATTCCCTTAACCTCCAAATTGGCATCCTATTCATGTTGGGAACTCTTCATGAGGTCCCTATTGAAAATTTATAACAATCAATTTGGACAGCCCAAGGCAAACCCAAGCTTAGCCCAACATGACCAAATTGATTTAATAAAATTCCCTCAAATTGACCCTTCAATTGAGTTCAAAACCACTTCCATCCTTCACCAAAGTTGTTCTTTATGATCATCTACACCAAATTCAACAATTAATTAGGCCAATTGACATGGATAGCCTAGCCCAAACTTAAGTTTTGGTCATTTGCACTCACTTGGACCCTTTCACCAAAAATTGACTTAACCATGTCTAAGTCACAAAAGTAATGATTTCACAGCCACAAAAACCTTCCTAAAGACCAAACTAAACCCTCCTAAAATCACCATGACAAGCTATGGACCAATGGATCCCCAAATTAAGGGATTTTACCCTTTTTTTTACCAAACTTGAAATATCTCCAACATCATCACTTACTCTTGGGAGATAATCATCATTAGCCACCCCTGACTTCTCTGAGCCAATAGGTGACCAATGCCTGGTGAGGCAGCCACCTTGGTGGCTGGAAAATGGCCAAAACCATGGCTAAGATAAGGGATTTTCACCCAATTCAAACCCAAAGGCCAAATCAGCCTAACTTCTCATTGGAGCTTCTCTGCCTCCACATAAGCAACCAAATGCACCCCTCAATTGGCCCTGGAAGCCAGCCTATGCCATTTTATTTAAACTCCCCCTCCATGGAAAAAGGGAGAGAGCTTGAAATTCCTTGGGGAGACTCTGTAAAACTTCTTCAAGAGCTTCCTGGAGACCTCTTGAGCTTAACTAAACCTTCCTTAGCCACTCAAATTCATTGCTTGAGTTCAATTTTGGAGCTCAATTTCAAGTCCGAAACAGGACATCCTCCAAACCTCCACCAAATTCAAATTAATTGCACTCACACATCCCAACATAAAGAGAAGAAGATCCCCTAGAAAAGCCCCATCAGCCGACCACCCTAAGGTGGACTTCGACCAAACCCCCAAATCGGTCTTGATCGNTTATCATATTACATTTGTTCTCACTAGCCACTAAATATAATTTGGGTCAAGATTTGGGCATATTAAGGAATATAAATATTTATGTAATTGCGGGTCGGGTCATGCTGCTGATTTAATCATTTTTACCAGAGCTTCACTAGCTTCTGTCAAAATGCTTTTTGCTATTTTTTATCACTTTGAATAGCTTTCTGAAGTGGAATTCAGCAAAAACAAATGCTCATTTTGTGTTAGTAAGTCTATGTCTATCTACAAAAGAAATTGGATGGCAGTTTGTTTTGAATTTTTCAATATGAGTTTACCTATTTCATATATTGGAGTGAAAATTAGTAAGGTCAGGAAAAAATGTCACTTATTTGAGGGGATTTTGAATCCTATACAACATAATCTCTCCCCTTAGGATAAAAATTCCCTATCCCATGGGGCCAGGGTTACTCTAATTAAAAGTGTTCTTTCTTCTAGTCCTCTCTACTCTTTGTTAATTTTTAAAATCCTTAAATCCATCATCTATAAGGTTGAAGGGATGCTGAATAGATTCTTATGGAGTGGCTTCTCATCATAAATTCATTGAGTTAAGTGGAAGAAGATGTGTAAGCATTTGTTTAAAGTTAACATAGGATTCGGTTCCATCAAAGAATCTATGTTTATAAAATCAATTAAGCTTTGGATCAAATTCAAGGCCAAGACATCCCTCTGGGCTAAGTTTATGTAGAAGAAGCATTGTAGTTCCTCTCATCCTCATGCGTGTGCACCTCAATTGAATATTTTTTTGCTTGGAAACAAATTTTAACTCATAAAGAAGCGTTTAATAGTAGTATGTTAGGAGTTGCAAGAATTTTACCTTTGTTTCAGGTTTTATGATTGGAATTTCTGAGGACCTTTAGTTGATGTATGGGGAACCAATGTTACTAAATTTTGCTATTAAAGGATGTTTAAATCAGGATGGTTTGGATCTAAATAAACTTTCTTCTATGGTCACCTCAATGAATTTCTCTACTATGAGAAAAATCCTAATAGTTAGACAAGACAAGGATAAACTAATCTTTAAAGGGAGTCCAGGTGTCCAAGTACATTGCTAGAAATATTCATTAACTTACTAGTTAATCTAGGAACCTGAAATGGTTGTGGAACTCTCCTTTAAAACCCTCTATTTCTATCTTTGATTGGAGAATCATGCATCTCTTTTTTCCACATATGACATACTTAAACTTAGAGGTCTCAGAGGTCCTTCCATTTGTTTTTTATGTAAAGATGTGGAGGATTTGTTGTCTCATCTTTTATGCTCTTGCAAGGTTAATTGTGACCTTTGGCAAAATTTTGGCACTTTATTAGGTGTTTTTTTACCAACTGAGAGGTTTACTAGGGTTCAATGTTGGTGTCTTCATTGGGCTTCTATCCTCAAACCTACTTTATGATTCATGCCCATTGTGATTTTTTGGTTTAATTGGATGACAAGAAATATTATTAAGCATGGAAGCTTGTTCAAACAGTTTCGGCACACTCATTAATTTATGTTAATCTTAGCTATATTTAGAAAATGTTGGATTTTATTAACATTAAAGATAAATTTCTAGATGAAGCGGCTCCCCTTAGTTTTAATCCTCCGAGGTCTTCCTCTCATGCCAAAAAGCAGCTACATCTAATTTTTTGGAAAGACGTCCTAGAGGTTAAGTTAAGGTCAGGATTGATGTTAGCTTCTCCCCTTTCTCTGTTGAGGAGGGAGGAGTCTTCAGGATCCATTTTTGTAAGGTTCTTCTATTATTAGCATTTCCTTAGAGTACTACCTTCCCTTTTCTTATTGAAGCTGAAGCCTTGATAAAAACCCTCATAATTGCTTCATCACTTCCTTGGAAGCATATTTTAGTTAAAATGGACTCTCTCAATCTTAGCAAAGTTTTAATGGCTTTTTTTATCTACATTTGGAAATCCACATCCACATCAAGCAGATGGTTTTTCTCTCTTAGAGGCTTATTATGCTGTGGACTTTTATTCATAGAGATGGTAACTAACATGTTGATTGGTTAACTAGATATTGTAAATTTTCTCAATGTGTTTTTCTTATCTACATTTGGAGATCCACATCTCCTCCTCTTTCTATTTTGCTCAATGGGGTTTTGCTGACCTTTTTTTCACAAGGTCTACCACTCCCATGTAACCTCTGCATATCATTAATGGAATCTTTTGCCTTAAAAATATTTATTTTCATAAAAATAATCCTTTTTGAGCTTTTTCTTGAATTTATATATATTTATTATAAAAATAGTTCATTAAAAATTTTTTAACATTAACAACACTCAATCATATAGATTTTTTTTACAAATCACTCTCTTAGTATCCAACTCATCAAGGTAATTAATTATTCTAGGCATGTAGTACAATTATTATTTTATTCTTATTATTATTTTTGACAACTAGATATTTCTAAGTTTGCTTTTCACCAAATTTGAAATGTCACAACTTCTTACTTGCAAGAACATAAAGACACAAACATAAATGGATTTTTGTAAACCTGTAATGCCACAAGATGGATGGACTTTTTATAAACACACAAAGCCACGAACATTGATGGATTTTTATAAACACATAACACTACAAACATGTATAGATTTTCATAAACACATAAACTACCACATAAAGATTTGCATGAAACATACATTACTTTAAGCATTTTGAATATAATAAACTATCACATAGATTTGCATGAAAGGTAAACCTAAGCCACATAGATTGGCATGGAGAAATCTACCACATAAAGATTAGTACTAAAAAATCACCCCCACATAGATATTTTCAAGGAATAAACTACCACTTGTATTTGCATGGAATAAACAAAAGCCACGTGGATTTGAATTGAATATACCCACATTAATGATTCCCTTTCTTTTCTCTTCTTATCTTTTTTTTAGTAATATTAGGGATTTTGGGTATCAGAGAAGTGAGAAGGAGAGTGAGTAAAATAGGTTGAATTTTGGGTAGTGGTGAAGGCACGAGAGAGGTGAGTGTGGAATTAAGGTTTCACGTATGTGATGAAGGTAAGGGAGAGGCAACTAAATTGGGTTAGGTCTCAAATTTGGGGGAAGAAAGGGAGAATGTAGAGGAATGTGAGGTCTTGGGTAAGCTAGGAAGAGAGAAGAAAGTGGGGAAGTATGTGGTGTTTATTGTAGGGTTGGAATTGTGATATTTCAGATAGGGAATGATGAAGGAAGTGATGAGGGATTCATGGTAGTGTTTCTGGCTTTAAGAATGTGGAAGGATGTGGTGAGGGAATTACAGTGTTTTTTGATGAGGTAAATGGAAGGAAGTGATGAGGGATTTGTGATGTTTCTACAAAAAGTAAATGGATGGAAATTATGGAGGAATTGTGTGGTTTCATCCTACGGAAAATGGAAGGAAGTGGTGAAGAAATTGTGGTGTTTAGGCCTTGAGTAAGTGGAAGGAAGTGGTGTGGGAATTGTGGTTTTTTAGCCTAGGTAAATGGAAGGAAATTGTGAGGAAATTGTGGTGTTTCGACCTAGGGTAAATTTAAGGAAGTGATGGGAGGATTTATGGCAATGTATTCAAGTATAAAAGAATGAAGAAGATGGTGATGTGTTTTAGTGGAGATTTATTCCTAGAGTGAATGGAAATTGATGGGGGATTTGTGTTAGATTTTGACCAATGGAGAAGGATAAAATGAGAGAGAAAGCCATTAGTTTGGCCAAGAAATATGAAAGGGAAAGAGAGGGTAAAGCCACCACAATTCCACAATCTACATCATGCAAGTCTTGCCAGAAAAATAAAAAGGATAGGAGATGTTATACATTTTGTTTTGGGTTGAACTCTTGGTTGACATTGCTTAAAAGATGAAGTATCATTGCCTTCCCNTATAAAGTCAATTTAAGGGTTTATCAACCATATGAATGTGTTCTACTAGTCAATACGAGCATTTAAAAAAAAAATTCACTCAATTTTGTTAAGAATCGAGTGAAATAATAGCATTTTAAAATGGATAGTTTTCCGGTCAAGTTAATTTGGGACGATGACCCATGACCGTCAGATCGAGTGTGTATTGATCGGGTAGCCCTGATGGCGTCGGACAGATCCCGATCCGACATGAGCGGGAATGAGCTGGCTGGCGGCACCAATCACACAGTGACACGTGGCCTGTTCGACCCGTACGAGGTTGACATGGATAAGTAGGAAAATATGGGCCCTTTCTTATTTATTTAATCCCCAAAACTTCAAAAATATATAACTTTGTTTAGAAAAATAACAAAAATAAAATAAAAATACCCTCTTACTCAGTGAATAGAGTAGAATAATATGGAATAAATTCAAGTCCATTTGATGAATAAAATATTTTTAATTAATTAAACACTAATTAGAATCATTTGATTCTCCTTTCATATTGACACATCACCTTGGCTTGAAATTTTGGCATGTTGTAGCCTCTGTTAAGGGAAACATCTTCTAATTTTTCCAAAGTCAGATGAGGTTCCGATACAGATATCCATATTTTTCAAGTTATTTCATATTATTTCTTTAAGATCATGGAAATTAGCATATTGATTATAAAATCCTAAGAAAATTTTGGAAGGTCCACCATGACTAGAAGGAGCTTCCTATACAGAGACCCATATTTTTCAAGTTATTTCACATTATTTCTTTTAAATAATCATGAAGCATATTGACTATAAAATCCTAAGAAAATTTTGGAAGGTCCACCATGACTAGAGAAACCTTCGAAAGTAATTTCATGGGTCAACTCATTTAAAATATCCTTAAATTTTATAAATACTAAACCACTAAGATAATTAATTTTGAAAAATATAAACATTTAAATGACTTGATTTTTTATCTCCACTATGATTTATGATCTAGAGAACTCATCATAAAAATTTCAAGATATTTTGAGTTTAGNATGCTTGTTACATGTCATTATGAATATAATGCAACTTAAAAAAGAAATTATGATCACTGTATTGGTCTGTAGATAAAATAATAAATTTAGAATGCATGGAGCACGCTTCATAATGAAAATTTTTATGTAAAAATTATTTCATATAATAATCAAATTTATTTGCATGGTCTTTATATGTGGTAATAAATATCCATCATATTTTAAAACGAAGTTTTAAGATTTGTGATAATTTGTGGAGAAAATATTAATTTTGTTGTGCATGTTGGTTAAAGCTGATTAATAGGTCAATTTTAGGGTTTGTTTGAAGTTGGTTATATTTGGTCCTATTTGGGTTTGTTTGATTTCAAATTTATTTAGTTATATTTTCATTTTATGTTAAACTAAGGTTAAACTAAAGTTTCAACTCAAATAAGTTTCACGTTATAGCTTATTATAGTTTAATTCAGTCATTTGGGGACTTTGGGTGGGAGGTGAGATTGGATATAAGCTAAGAAAAAGGCTGACTGAAAAGTGACATCAACATCTATACATGAAAGTAAAATATACATGGGCATTTTTATTCATCAATATAAATTATAGATGGTGAAAACTATACATGAAAGCACATAAGTCCTCGCATTTGAAGCACGTGAAGCCTATATATGGAAGTGAACTATACATTAAAAAAATTACATATAAAACTTGCACATGATTCTTTTAAACTCATGATTTTAGCAAATGGAGAAATCGTATAAGTTCTACACTTGGTTCTTTGAAGTTCATGGATTCAAGATATGGGAAACTATAGGAAGTTTAAACATCTAGGTAAATATAATGTATGAAATCAACATATGATAGCACATTAAAACTTACATATGGAGATAAAATAAGCATGGTAAAGACTACACATATGGAGGATTTATTCATATAAAGAGAAAGCACATACAATTAAACTATACAATGAAAGCTTACAAGTGGAATCAAACAATTCATGGAAATCCTACATATAAAAATAAACTAAATAAAGATTACATATGTATGTAAGCTACTATGATGAGGTATATACAAGAAAATTACACATGTAAAGAACCCATTTAGGTAGGATTTAGCTATAGGAATAATGGGAGAGAGCTAAGGTAGGAAGAAGAAAGGAGAAAATAGGAGAGATGTATTGTCTGGTTTAGGTAGTGTAAGAGAGGGAAAGGGGTCAGTGTGTAAATATAGATTTTGGCTAAGCGATGTAGAGTGCGAGGAAATGAAGCAGAGTTTTAGGATACAGGGTGTAGAGTATGAGGGACATAGTCTAGGGTTTTGGCCTAAGGTAAAGGAGGACATAAGCTAGGTTTTGGGTTAACGTTGAGGAGGACATATGTTAGAGGTATTGACTAATATGGAGGAGGAAATATGCCTTGGTCTTGGTCTAAGGTAGAAGAGTACATTGACCAGAGTTTTTGGCTAAGGTCAAGAAGGACAGAAGGAGAATGAATTAGGCCAGGGTTTTGAGTTAAGGTATAGGAGGACATAGGCTACAATTTTTGGCTAAAGTATAGGGGTTCATAAGCTAGGGTTCTGAGCTAAGGCAAAGGAGGACATTGACTAGACTTTTAGGCTAAGTTGGATGAGGGGCAAGGACACATGATGGGGGTTTGAGATAACGTGTGGGTTTTACGATAAGGTGGAGGAGGTCATAGGCTAGGGTTTTGGGCTAAGGTAGATGAGGACATACAGTAGGATTTTGGGCTAGGGTAGAGGAGGATAAATTTTCGGATTAAGAAGGAAGGTTAAGAAGTGGACAAGTAGTGGACTTTGGCTAAGGAAGTGAGCTAAGTTTTATATAGGAGTGTACACCATGGTGAATATTCATTCATGGAAGAAAAAAATATAATATTTACATGGAGAGAACTGCATGTGATGAAGACTTCATATGGGAATATAAGTAAACTACACATGATGATTTACAAAGAAAGAAACAAATCTGAAAAAAGTAATACACATAGAAAATGTACATGGAACAAAGTTAACTTCACATAGGGAAATCATTTGAAAGTGAATATTATATTAACATACATGAAATGAACCACATGTAGAGTAAATTTATTTTATATTAGAAAATATGGAACATAAATAACACATAATCATAATTGAAATTAACTACATAGAGAATAGAATAATTGGGAATGATTTAGGCAAATAAGCATAATTCTGTGGTATCCAAAATTATCAGATAAATACTAGTACAAACAATTTAGCCCTTCCTTACTATTGCTACTTTTCCATAACATGTCACATTCATTAAAGGTAGAAACATCATGGAAAATGTGTTGATCTCCCAAGAGCTGCTTCTCAACTTGAATAACAATTGCATGGGTTGGAACTTAATTATCAAATTGGATCTTAAAAAGGATCATGACACAATCAATTGGAGCTTTTTTTTCAGTTCTTATAGCCAAATTCTTCTCTCAAGATTATTTTTAATTTGATGCTCATGCTCTTGGATCATAATTTCTATTACATACTTATTAACATGCCAAACTCTTGGGGATTTTAAATTTTGGAGGGGCTAAAAAAAGTTGATCCTCTATCTCATACTCTATTTATTTTAGCACTCGACTATCTCTTCAAAGTTCATAACAAATATCTAATATAATCTCTTGCTTATGCATTTACTACTAAGGGTGGTGGGATGTTATCACATTTAGCCTATGGAAATGAAATAATTATCGTTACTATNCTCGAGGCTTTTCACTAGTTGGTGAGAGAGAGGCATGGACCTGTTTCCCCCTCTTAACTTGTTGGATACCTTGGAGGCCTATTAAACTTAATATGCTTCGCTCAATGAAATCATCCTTAATTAAAATTTTAAGGACTCACCAAGATATGACATATGGTTAGGAAAAGCACCAAAATTTTACCTTTCCTGCTCTTCATAAACTACTTTAACATGCATTTTAAGTTTAAGGTGGTGGAACGAGAAGATTCGTCAGGTACGCTTTTACAGTTTATAGTACCATCTTTCTTCTGCCTTTTCCTTACATATTTCATGCTTGAATTTACCTACATAAACTTGTATGTTAATTGTAACCATAACCCAAAACTAAAACTAAAATCAACCAGAATAAAATTCACTGCCATAACATTCAAAATATAAAACAACTTAAAATTCAGTCACAAACNTAAATCCTTACATCTTCAAGGTTATTTGTGCTGATTGCTTCACACAAATGTAAATCTTAATAAATAAATCCCCACATCTTCAAGGTTATTTGTGCTGATTGTTTCACACAAATGTAAATCCTAATAGCCGAGGTAGTCATTCGTCATGACTTAAACCTCACATCTTCAAAGGTTATTTGTGCTGATTGTTTCACACAAATGTAAATCCAAATAAAAATTGCAGGATGAAACATCTAAATGATTTCTCCTAAATTGAAGCCAAATAATAGGGTAGCTCCTCACATCTTCAAGGTTATTTGTGTTGATTGTTTCACACAAATATAAATCCTAACAAAAATATTGCAGGATGAAACATCTAAATGATTTCTCCTAAATTGAAGCCAAATAATAGGATAGCTTGAGTTCTTCAAGGTTATTTGTGCTGATTGCTTCACACAAATGTAAATCCTAATAAATAAAAATTTATCTTCAAGATTATTTGTGCTGATTGATTCACACAAATGTAAATCCTAATAAATAAAAATTGCGGATGAAACATCTAAATGATTTCTCCTAAATCTAGTAATTCGTCATGACTTAAATCCTCACATCTTCAAGGTTATTTGTGCTGATTGCTTCACACACTCCGAGGTTGTCATTCGTCATGACCTAAATCCTCACATCTTCAAGTTATTTTGCTGATTGCTTCACACAAATGTAAATCCTAATAAATAAAAAATTGCAGGATGAAACATCTAAAAGAGGTTGTCATTCGTCATGACCTAAATCGTCACATCTTCAAGGTTATTTGTGCTGATTGCTTCACTCAAATGTAAATCCTAATAAATAAAAATTGCAACATCTTCAAGGTTATTTGTGCTGATTGCTTCACACAAATGTAAATCCTATTAAATAAAAAAATTGCAGAGTTATTTGTGCTGATTGCTTCACACAAATGTAAATCCTAATAAATAAAAAAATTGCAGGACGGAACATCTAAATGATTTCTCCTAAATTGAAGCCAAATAATAGGATAGCTTGGGAAGTCACCGATGACATTTAAATGATTTCTCCTAAATTGAAGCCAAATAATAGGATAGCTTAGGAAGTCACCGAAATTATCTAAATGATTTCTCCTAAATTGAAGCCAAATAATAGGATAGCTTAGGAAGTCATCGAAGTCGATTTCTCCTAAATTGAAGCCAAATAATAAGATAGCTTAGGAAGTCACCGAAGTTTTTAAATAATTTCTCCTAAATTGAAGCCAAATAATAGGATAGCTTAGGAAGTCACCGAAGTTCTCCTAAATGATTTTTCCTAAATTGAAGCCAAATAATAGGATAGCTTAGGAAGTCACCGAAGTTCTCTTTCCTAAATGATTTCTCCTAAATTGAAGCCAAATAATAGGATAGCTTAAGGAAGTCACCGAAGTCTCCTTCGGATCTGTGACAAATGTAAATCCTAATAAAATAAAAAATTGCAGGATGAAACATCTAAATGATTTCTCCTAAATCGAGCCAAATAATAGTAAATAAAAAATTGCAGGATGAAACATCTAAATGATTTCTCTTAAATTGAAGCCAAATAATAATAAATCCCCACATCTTCAAGGTTATTTGTGCTGATTGTTTCACACAAATGTAAATCCTAATAGCCGAGGTAGTCATTCGTCATGACTTAAACCTCACATCTTCAAAGGTTATTTGTGCTGATTGTTTCACACAAATGTAAATCCAAATAAAAATTGCAGGATGAAACATCTAAATGATTTCTCCTAAATTGAAGCCAAATAATAGGGTAGCTAATAAAAATTGCAGGATGAAACATCTAAATGATTTCTCCTAAATTGAAGCTAAATAATAGGATACCTAAATCCTCACATCTTCAAGGTTATTTATGCTGATTGTTTCACATATCCTAATAGTAAAAATTGCAGGATGAAACATCTAAATGATTTCTCCTAAATTGAAGCCAAACAATAAATAAAAAATATTGCAGGATGAAACATCTAAATGATTTCTCCTAAGTTGAAGCCAAATGGGATAGCTTAGGAAGTCACCGAAGTTCTCCTTCGGATCTGTGACATCCTCTAGTATTTCCTCTTGCTTGGGAAGTCATGAAAGTTCTCCTTCGGATCCGTGACATCCTCTAGTGTTTCCTCCTTTGAACTCCAAAACAAAATATTCCAAATTTGAACAAATCTCATTCACACTTCTTAGTCCGATATGTTTGAAATGTCCTTACCATTTGAACTCCTTGAAGGTAATTTTTCTTGATTTTATTTAGAGTATTCTTAGGTAACTTCAGTTACCTAAGATGTAATTAACTATAGGGGCTTGCCCTTATAGGAAGCTTTTCCCAAACCCAGCATAATATAAACCCTATTTACTTCCTTATATTAAATAGGGGAACTTGTCGGAAAATACATTAGTTTCACAGACCAAACGGATGTCGTAACTTTCTTTAGTTTATTTGATCGAGCCTCACTCTCAATTCTTGTGTTCATCCTTCGGGATAGATACAGAATTTGAGGTAATTTGCTCTTTCACCTAAACTATGAAAATTATGGGGTCAGTTTGACCTCATCTTTTTCAAAGACCTAACTTTTTAAACGTCCTTCCGAAGTGGGCAACGGGATTTCAATTCTGAGGACCGATAGCTTCTTACGGGCAAACCCCACACCAAAAATAGTACCGACNACGGTTTAAATGAAATTATAGAACTCATTAAGTTGGGTTTAGTAAGTTCATTTGGACTAAGTGAATCCAATATAAAATATTGATGCTGGAACGAGGGAACCGTAGGATCCTAACCGGTGTCACTCTCATCAACTTTAATATGCCCTCATAAAATTTAAAACAACTTTAACCATAGGACCACCTGATTTGATATTATAACTTAACACACTAGAAAACTTAAAATCATCGTGGTAGAAGCTTGAAGCTAACATGGTGGGCAGCACGACCATCTTCAACAGCAAAACTTGTCTTCCCCAGCTGAACCAATTTTCCTTCCTTAAACTTAAACAACAAAGCCATAGAACTTCGATGTTGCTTGCTTATGCAACGTAAATCCTCACCTTATCTTTAGGCCTTTGCATAGCCCTGCTATACAATATAAGCCCTAACTCGTCTTAGAATTTCGAGGTTGTCGTTTGTCACGACCTAAATCCTCACATCTTCCAGGCTATTTGTGTGATCATTTCACACAAATATAAGCCCTATTTAAATAAAATTGGAACATACATCTTCCAGGCTATTTGTGTGATCATTTCACACGAATGTAAGCCCTAAATAATAAAATTTGCAGGAAGAAACACCTAAATACTTCTCCTCAAAGTTGAAGCCAAACATTAGGATAGCTTGGGAAGTCACTGAAACACTTAAATTTTTCTCCTCAAAACTGAAGCCAAACATTAGGATAGCTTGGGAAGTCACCAGAACACCTAAATATTTCTCCTCAAAACTGAAGCCAAACATTAGGATAACTTGGGAAGTCACCGACACCTAAATATTTCTCCTCAAAATTGAAGCCAAACATTAGGATAGCTTGGGAAGTCACCGACACTTAAATATTTCTCCTCAAAACTGAAGCCAAACATTAGGATAGCTTGGGAAGTCACCGAGCTTCGCCTCTGGATCCATGACATCCCCTAGTTCTTCGACTGTTGGATTCTACTATAAAATTTTCCAAATTTGAACTAATCCCCTTTCACACCTCTACGTGCGATTTCGTTGAAGAGTCATACCCTTTGAAATTCCTTGAAGATAATTTTTTCTTGATTTTTATCGAGAGTCTTCTTAAGTGACTTTAGTCATTTAAGATGTGATTAACTATAGGGGCTTGCCCTTATAGGAAGCATGTCCGAACCCAGCTTAATATAAACCCTATTTAATCCTTTATATTAAATAGGGGAACTTGTCGGCAAATTCAAAGGTTTCGCAGACCAAACTGACGTCATACTTTCCTTAGTTTATTTGATCGAGTTTCATCCTCAAGTCTTGTATTTATTCTTTGGGATAGATATAAGATTTGAGGTACAATGCTCTTTCATTTTAAACTATGAAAAATATGGGGTCAGTTTGGTTTGATACTGCAACGTCCTTCCGAAGCGGGCGACAGAATTTCGATTCCAGCGACCGACAGCTTCTTACGGGCAACTTCCCACAAACCAACCCGAAATAACGCTGACAAGAACATTGGCTAATTTAAAGTTTGAATAGTTCTGAAGATAGGCTAGGCAGGGAAGATACTAGCTCTCAATCTAGAGTTCTCTCGATTCCCTCCACCTGGGGGCTAACATCTTGTATCAGAACCTAAAACAATAAACCAAGTTGAGGGCTTTAACCTGTAACTTTAAAGTTTTCTAACTCTACACCCTTCAATGAATATTTCTCTATTTATTTGCACTCAATCATATGAACTACATTCTCATTCATACAACCTCATGTGATTCTTTCCAATTGTTGACTGAGACAATACCAGTTCGGTTCTTACATGTTCTCACAACAAATTTTGACATCTTGATTCACCAAATCAAGAAGTAAATGAAGTACACAACTTCCATCCAACACTTAATTACTTATCATTTTAAGAAGAAAGATAAATAAAACTACTTAGAATCCATGGAAAAAACAAAACCACACTTTAGTTTAAAAGTAGGAATCATTTTCAAATCAACAAGTCTCAATTAAAACCAAAAGTAGTCTAAAAGAAAAGATAAAAACTTATATCAAGTCCTCCACCAAATTCCTTTTCATCTCTTCTTTTTTAGAACACTCTCAATATAAAGCTAAAATAAAAAGGATAAATATGTGGTGCATGAAAATCTCTCCAACTAACTCCCCAATCTTAGAACATTCAAAACTTTCTTAGTACTTTCAGGACCCCCTTTCAAAGTTTCAATCTTCCTTCTTTTATAATTCTCCAAAAGGTGCCTTGGTATTTCTTCAAAATGTGTCTTGATTCTATGTATTTCCCTAAGAGATGCATCATTTTGCCATGTATTAAGCCAATAGGTGCTTCAAAAACCTCTTCAAAATTTGCGAAAACCAAATTTTCTCATCCAATAACTGCCACTGGTGCTTAAGCGCGAGGCCTCGGGCTCTTAAGCACGGCCTTCTCTATTTAACCGTTGCTTAATCGCTAGATTCGGCGCTTAGGCGCCAAAACTCTTTTGCACATTTTTCACCTTTTTGCTCCAAATTTGATCCTTTTTATCCCTTTAAGCATTTTTCACCTTTTTACCTGTACCTGAAAGAAAAAACACAAAAATACCTTCCATTAAAGTGCAATATCTCAAAAATAGGTTTAAAAATGTGTCTAAAAATACTATATATTTAGGCGTATCAATGATCAAAGTTTTCCATCATTCTCCAATCTAGGTGATCAAAAAGGTAGTTGTGATTTCCTATTACATTCATAATACTCTGAAGTTCTCTTTCTATTAACTTCATTCTCTTCTCCAAAGATATTAAACATCCAACTGCTGGTGGATTCAATGGTGTTGAATCATGTGATGAATGGTTCAAAATACAATCTAAAGCTTCATTTCCATTCCTTATATAATTTCCATCAATAAGAATCATGGGCTCCCAAGGTAGTAAAACTTTTCCCAACTTTCATATGCAACTTAAGATTGACTGCAAAGTAGGAAAATTGTAGAAGGATGTTCAAGTCCATATATTTGCCCATTCATGATAATACCCATAACAGATTTGAAATTAATTGAACCTACATCAATGAGTTTTTCCATTTGAATGCAATAGTTTAAAATGACACTTTCTTTTGTAACTCTACTAATCTTCATGGTAGGTAGTAGTTTGGCAGATATGAAGAAATGTCATTGTTTTAAAATTGGATTAAGCAGCGAAGCAGAGAAACTGACATATCCCTCACCTTTGATTTCCCAATTATCATATTCATCTGTTAGAAAATTATATACTTCTTGCATCATATCTTTCGTTGGGATAAAATTTGTATAATGACATATTGAAACGTTTTATATCATATACAAATCATTAATCCAAGCCAGAGTAAATGGTAAAGCCTTACCTCGAACGAAGACAACTCCTTGGGTAATTCCATGTAAGTTAGCATAAAACTCTTTTTCTACAGGTACTACCACTGCAGCGGTAGTGTGGCACAGAACTTCCCAACGCCTCTGTACAATGATTTTTTCAATCTGTGAACTTGTTTTACTCACTCCTTGATTGACAAAGCTTCTCTACTTAATAAGTCTCTTCTTCGTGATGACTTTATTGTATAATATCTGTGTGTCAAAAATAATAAACTTTCTTCTATTTAAAACTCCATACCTTGAAGTATTTTTGGAATTCAAAGTCATGGAATTAAAAATTATGAAGTTTCTAGAAGTCCAAGTCAGTTTTTAGGCCTTTAAAAATACCTCTCCGCGGTTATTGTGGAGCAAAATTTTGCTAAAGTCCGCCAAAACCGTTAAGCACGTGAAAAATGCTCGAGACAATGTTGGCGCTCCCGATGGCGCTATTGGTGCCATGGTCCTTTAGTCGGGCACCGTCCGAGCCAAAAGCCAAATTCGCGTTTGAAATTTTTTTTGTTCAACTTGATTCCAAATTTTCCTCCAATACCAATATTTGTCTTATTTTATGATATATAGATTTATATATGGGTTGCCTCCCACAAAGCGCTTGGTTTAACGTCGTCAACCCGACATACCATTTGTTTTGTTGGGTTGACTTAACATTAAATCTTCTTTAAATTGTGTTATGTGTCCTTCATAATAATGTTTCAATCGATGCTCATTAACATTAAATATCTTTCCAATTTTAGGATCCTTAATAACAACAGTTCCATAATGATAGACTTTAATCACTTTAAATGGTCCTAACCATCTAGATCTCAGCTTTCCTCAAAATAATGCCAACTTTATATTATATAATAGAACTTATTGTCCAGGTTCAAACTTTTTATTAATAAAATTCTAATCATGCCATATTTTCATTTTCTCCTTATAGATTTTTGCATTTTCATATGCTTCATTTTTTATCTCCTCAAGTTCATTGATTTGCAATAATCTTTTCTCACCAACATCTTTTAGATTAAAATTAAATTCCTTAATAGCCCAAAATGCTTTATGCTCCAATTCTACTAGTAAGTGACATGTTTTTTTTCCAAAAGTAAGCCTGTATGGGGACATTCATATAAGAGTTTTTTTTATGCCCATAATACAATATCTAATCTAGCAGACCAATCTAATTTATAAGGATTTACAACTTTTTCTAAAATTCATTTTATTTCACGATTTGATATTTCTACCAGGCCGCTAGTCTAAGGATGATATGCAGTAGAGAATATATGCATTATATCATATTTCTTTATCAACTTATCGATTCTCTTATTTCTAAAATGGGATCCCCCATCTGTAATAATTACTCTTGGCATTCCCTATCTTGTAAAAAAAATTTTATTTAAAAATTTAGAAATACTGCGGGCATCACATTTAGGTACAACAACAACTTCAATCCATTTGGACATATAATTAACAAAAAGTAATATATATAAGTTTCCAAATGAAGGCATAAATGGTCCCATAAAATTTAATCCCCACATTACAAAAATTTCAACTTCCAATGTGTAATTTAGAGGCATTTTGTTTCTTCTAGAAATATTTCCTATTGGCTGACGTCAATCGCATGTTTTAATATATTCATTAACTTCTCTAAAAAGAGTAGGCCAATAAAATCCAGCTTGCAAAATTTCATAAGCAGTTTTATT
The DNA here is from genome assembly GCA_002079205.1 of Phalaenopsis hybrid cultivar. NCBI lineage: Eukaryota > Viridiplantae > Streptophyta > Magnoliopsida > Asparagales > Orchidaceae > Phalaenopsis > Phalaenopsis hybrid cultivar. The sequence continues at coordinate 33,240 of JXCR01114045.1, read as the reverse complement.
TGTTCCAAAATGTCCTCTAAATTTATGATCATGACATCCTTCAATTATTTGTTGAGTTCTTCACAAGGCACACACCTTCAAATAATTAGATCGTTACATTGTTTATATAAATATGGGTCATCCCAAAAATATAATTATGAATTATATATGAATTTCTTTAATTGTTGATCTTTAATATCTGGTGGTAGAATATCACTTACAATATAATTTACTTTATCGGCATACCACAGTGTATCTATTTCATAAATACTATATAATTGTTCATCGGGAAAATTTTCTAAAATTTCATTTGTAAAATTAGTTAATATTTCTTTTTCTAGTCTAGACAAATGATCATCTATTTGATTGTCATTTCACTTTCTATCAACTACAAAAAAAATTGAACACTTGCAATAAAGTATCCATCTTGGTTTAGCATCCTTCTTTTGCATTAAGTATTTAATAGCAGAATGATCTTTATGAACTATACATTTAGTTTCAATTAAGTAAGGTCTAAATTTATCAAAGGCATAGACAATAGCTAATAACTTTCTTTCAGTAGTAATATAGTTATCTTGAGCATCATTTAGAGTTTTAATAGCATAATATATTACTTTAAGAACTTTGTTGTGCCTTTGTCCTAAAACAGCTCCAATAACATAATCACTAACATCACACATTATTTTAAATGGTTTTCCCTAATCAGGTGGTACTATTATAGGTGCAGTGATTAATTTTTCTTTCAATAATTCAAATGTTTTTATGTATTCCTCATTTAAATCAAATTTTTTATCTTTTCCTAAAAGTTGGCATAATGGCTTAGTTATTTTTCAAAAATTCTTTATATAACGCCTGTAGGAACCAGAATGTCCTAGAAAACATCTTACCCCTCTAATTGTAGTCAGTGGTGGTACTTTTCCAATAACTTGAATTTTTGCAGGATCTACTTCCATGCCATTTTCAGATTTTTAGAAATTTTATGTCCACATATAATTTCTCCTGTAACCATAAATTGACATTTTTCCCAATTTATTACTAGGTTGATTTTTTCACATAATTCTAGAACTTTTTATAAATCATTTAATCATAATTCAAATGAAGTTCCGAACACAGAGAAATCATCCATAAATACTTCCATTCCATGCTCAATCAAATTACTAAATATTGACATCATTCATCTTTGAAATGATGTAGGTGCATTGCATAGTCCAAAAGACATTCTACGAAAAGCAAATGTTCCATAAGAGCTTGTAAATGTTGTCTTGTCTTGATCGACGGGAGTAATTAAAATTTAATGATAACCGGTATAGCCATCTAAAAAATAGTAATATTTATTTCTAACCAATCTATCCAACATTTGATCTAAAAAGGGTAAAAGAAAGTGATCTTTCTTGGTGGCCAAGTTTAATTTTCTATAATTCATAAAAATTCGCCAACCAGTAAGTTGTCTTATTGAAATTAATTCATTTTACTCATTTACTTCAACGGTCACTCCTCCTTTCTTTAGAACACAGTGAATTGGGCTTAACCAAGCACTATCTGAAATAGGATATATAATTCCAGCATCTAACCATTTTAAAATTTCTTTTTTAACAACTTGTTTCATTATTAGGTTTAATCTCTTCTAAGGATCAGCTTTAGGTTTGTATTGTTCATCTAATAAAATTTTGTGCATACAAATTGGAGGATTAATTCCCTTAATATCTACTAAAGTCCATCTAAAAGCCTTTTTATATCTTTTTTGCATTTCTATTAATTGTTGTTCTTAAAATTCAGTTAACTCTGAAGATATAATGACAGGTAATGGAGATGAATCTGCTAAAAATACATATTTTAAATGAGCAGGTAATACTTTTAGTTCAAGTTTAGGCGGCTTAATACTTGAAGGAATAAATATTTTATTATCATTTTCCAAACAATCTAAAGTTTCAAATTTGACATGAAAATAATTTAATTTTTCTTCTTTTATTCATCCTCGCTTACACTAAATTCTTTTTGGTTTAATTTTTCTTTAAACTCTTTCTTAAATTGTTCATTACTTAGATAATCAGTAACTTCCATCCTAAAACATTCATTGTTTTTTTCTATTGTAGGATATTTCATAGCTTTGGCAATATTAAATTTTACTTCTTGATCATTAACTCTCATTATTAATTTTCCTTTTTGCACATCTATCACAGTTCTCCCTGTTGCAAGAAATAGTCCCAAAGTAATAAGAATTTCTTTATCTTCCTCCATATCTAATACTATAAAGTCTACAAGGAAAATAAATTAATCTAATTTTACTAATACATCTATAAATCTTTTATGATAAGTGATTGATTGATCAGCTAACTGAAGAGTTATAGTAGTAGGGAAAATCTCTCTTAAATCTAAATGTTTAAAAATTGATAGAGGCATAAGATTGATACTTGCTCCTAAATCACATAAGGCTTTTCCATAAAACTTTTCACCAATTGCACAAGGTATAGTAAATCAACCAAGATCTTTTAACTTTTAGAAAGCATTTCTGGATAATAGTGCTATACGCTTCACTAAGTGCAACAATCTCATGATCTGCAAACTTCCTTTTCTTGTTTAGTATATCTTTCATAAATTTCACATAACTTGATATTTGTTCTAAAGCTTCAATGAAAGGAATATTTATCATTAACATTTTTAGGATTTCCAAAAATTTTGTAAATTGTTTGTCTTCATTCTTCTATTTTAGTCTTTGAGAAAATGGAGGTAATGGTTTTTCTAAAGGAACTTGTGTTTATTCATTTTCATTATGGTCACTTTCCATCTCTTCCTTCTCCTCATCAACTTCTGTTTCTCTTTGGATTCTTGTTTCAACTTCTTTTCCACTTTGTAATGGAATTGCTTTAATTTGTTCTTTATTTTTATCTTTAGGATTAACTTCCACCGTACTCGGAAGATTTTTTGAAGGTCTGTAAGTAAGTGCAGTAGCAATATGTCCTAATTGATTTTCAGTGTTTATAATAGTAGCCCCTTGATTTTGTATTTAATTTCCTATATTCAACATTACCTCTTTCATCATTAACTTCTTTTCCTTAACTTGTGGGTTAGGGTTAGATTTAAATCCAGGAGGATAATAAGGTCGATTATTAGGATTTCCTTGATTATTTAAATTTTTTGAGGGGTTCATTAAATTGTTATTATTATTACAACTAAAATTAAGGTGGTTTTTCCATCCAAGATTGTAATATTTAGAATAAGGATTGTTATTTTAATTATTAATAGCATTCAAAGTTTTAAAAGATGACTGAGTATCAATTATCTGTCCTAGTGAATTTTCCTCCAATAATGGTGGTATTTGAGAATATTTCACTCCAATTTTATCAATCTTTTTAGATATAGCAGCAATTTGAGATGCTAAAATAGACATTGCATTAGATTCATGAATACTAGCTACACTTTTATGATTTACCCATTCAGAGGGCCATTGAAAATTATTAGTAGCCATTTCTTCTATTTAAGAGCATGCTTCATCATAAGGTTTTGACATTAAAGATCCGCCTGCAGCTGCATCTATAATAGATCTAGGTGATCCTACTATTTCGTTGTAAAAAGTTTGAATTATTAACCAATCTAATAAAGCATGGTGTGGACATTTTCTAAGTAGATCCTTAAATGTTTCCCAGGCTTCATATATCGATTCCCCTTCAAATTAACAAAAGTTGTAAAATTTTTTCTAAGCTTAGTGGTTCTTTAGGGTGGAAAATATTTAGCCAAGAATTTTTGTGATAGTTCTACCCATGTTTTGATAGATCCAGGTGCTAACAAGTTTAACCAAGCTTTTGTCTTATCCTTTAATGAAAAAGGAAAAAGTCTAAGCCTAACAACATCATTATACACTCCGTCATATTTAAAAGTAGCACAAATCTCTAGAAAACTAGCAAGATGTAAGTTAGGATCTTCAGTAGGTGTTCCTCTAAACAAATTATTTTATACCATTTGGATAATAACATGTTTAAGCTTAAAATGAATTAGCAGCAACATCAGGATTTTGAATAGTTAAGTGAAGTTCATCTGCTGTTGGATTATTATAATCTGTTAAAGAACATTGTCGATTTTCATTTATTGGATTATCTAAGTTATTCACCATTTTACTCAAAATTTTAATCTCTTTTTGTTGTTTTTGAATTTTTCTAATAGTACATTCTAATTCTGAATCGTAAGGTACTAAACCTTCAAATCCAATATTTTTCATAAACAAATATAATAAGCAAAGGAAATTTTCTTAAAAATACTCTAACATATATATATATATATAT
>JXCR01114045.1:0-28844 GCA_002079205.1 Phalaenopsis hybrid cultivar | reverse complement strand
TATATATATAGGGTTATTGATTTTATAATTTTATTTTATATTTTGTATTTTTTATATTTTTATCTCTAATTTTTTTAATTTACCAAATCTAGTTAATTTACCGTTATCTTTCCCAGAAACAACACCAAAAACTTGATCCCGATTGAATATAGTTGTGTAAAATTTATAAAGTTAACTCCACTTTTTAATAGTGTCAAAAACTTGATGTGGTATTTCAGTAATATTAACGTTAAGCTCTTAAGATTGGGATTCTACGCAAGTATATGTATCGTTATCAAGTAATATAAGACTTTACGTTTAAATCCCAAATATCGATCCCACTAGGAATTTTAAATTGGAAATGATAAATTAACTAGAAAATCTAAAGAAATCAAACGAAATTACTGTCACTAATTTTGAATGTTAAAGATACTATCAAAGCTAAAATATTTACTACTAGCAGAATTTAAAAGCAGGTTTTTAAAATTAATAACTACTAAACTATGTTTATGTGATAAAGTTTTCTAATATGAAAAAGCACATTTTCCACTACAATGAGTTTTTGGTAAAATGAGATGAGATAAATGGTTTAGATATGTATTGTACCAAATAGGAGCAATTTTAATTCTCTACCCTGATTCGGTGTTATAGAAAATCATTGGCTAATCTTAAGTTTAGTCCTTAAATCTGTGGCTATGCTAGGAGGATATTGGCTCCCGCTCCAGAGCTCCCACTTCCCTTCCCCTGATGGCTAACTCTCACTTTAGTTTTTAAAAACTAAGATTGATTTGGGGATTTTTAGTCTGTCACCCTAGAAATCTCTAATTCTACACCCAACACAATATATTTCCCTATTTATTTGCACTTAATTCCATGAACAAAATACTCTTTCATGGACTTAAATGTGATTCTCATTCTGTTGTAGAACTCATACTCCATTTCATGGATCATATGTTTCACAACAATTTTAACAATTCAATTGGCCAGATCAAAAAGTAAATTAAGAGCCGAGTTGAAAAACCATCACTATTAATTTTAAATTTTAACATTGGTACATCCACATTATCTCTTCATTTCACCAAATCTCAGAGTATGGAGAAATATAACAGAATCTACTCAGACTTCATGAGAAAGATACAACAAAACAAAAATTTCATATATAAAAGAAAGTTCATATAAAAAGAAAAAATAAACAACACTTATCTGAAACTCTTTCTTAAGGTAAATCCTTTGTAGCCTCTTTTAGGAAATGTAGGAAGAAGAAATCTCTCACTTCTCTTCCTTTCTATCACTTCTTAGAGAAGAATTCACACTTAAACTCATCATAATCTTAGAGAAGAATTCACACTTAAACACACCACAAAAACTCAAAACTACAAAAATAATAACTAACTAATGGTATGGAATGACATGAAATGTAGGTGTGTAAATAGGAAAAATGAAATGAAGGGAAGGGGTTGAAGTGGTGCGAGGGGGGCGGGGTTTTTGATCAAATTTTGGCCCTAAATTGAGTCTAGGTCAGTTCTCTAATAGGCGCATCCATAAATTCTTTAAAAAATCATCCAAATTCATCAAATCTTCTAGAAATAGGGCTTCCACCGACATAAGCATCATCGGTCCCCAACCTGGCACCGTTGACTCTAGTACTCTGCTATTTAATTTTGATTTCTTTGTTAAACGGTGCCATCGACACCCAGTCTGGTGTCGTCAGCGCTGACCAATTTTTTAACTTCTCCATTTTGATTCCAAATTTCATCCTTTTTTCTCCAAGTCGTCAAAAACAAAAACCTGCAATAAAACATAAAAAATACCTTCCATTAAAGTGCAATATCACAAAAAATGAGTATAAAATATGGGTTAAAAAATGCATATATATTTGGTGTATCAAGCCTCAGCTGCAGGAACAACATGCAATTGAAATTTTTCTCAAGAGCATACATCGGACACTGTCTTCCATGCTTAAATGATTTCCGATCAAGTCATTTAAGAAGCTACTTGCAAGTCTAGTGTCTTGTAGGAAGAACTCAAGCACATGGAGTCCTATGAGAAGGCTTAGAAGTTCAGATCAACCAAGGTAATTTAGATGAAGTTTGAGATAGTGACAACAGTCGACAAAAGAGAACAACCTATGAGAAGTTGAGCAGTCCCCTCAGAGTCATTAGTAGCAGTCACAACATAATCAGCCTTAGCATCAGCCTACTCAGCAGTATGGTCAGCCCGGTCAACAGTAGTTTCAGGAGAGGACACAGGATAGATTACAAGCCATGTCCGACAATTGCAGGGTGGATGAATAGGACATAGTCTTTCAAATATGAATTCGTGTTAAAGATGTTCAGGGAGTCTGATGAAGAAGTTCGTGTTCAGACTGCCCTAACCAAATAAGCCAAATGAAGTTGAAAAGAAAGGTCACCCTAATTATTGCCCTTACCACAGGCTACTTGAGCATAGCATAGAGTTTTGTTTCAATTTTAAAGATTCACTCAAGAGGAATCTTAAAGGAGGGAATATAACAATTGTGAAAGAATATTTAAAAGAACATTTAAGAGGTTCTGTTAATTTGATTTTGACCAAGCCAATCACTCTAATAGATCCTTATTTAGATGAAGGTGGATGGAGCATAGTTTGGTGGCATAGAGGCTGTCTCAGATTCGAGGGAGAAATTCCTCAAAACCTTGACCATGTATGGTTATCTCTTTACCCCTCAGGGGTCTTTTGAATATAATGATTAAGATTTCGGCTATGTTTTAACTATCTCTAATAATGATGTAACTGACCATGACCAATCCAACCTTGATCTTTATCCTCAAATCGTACTTAAGTCAGACAAACTTGTCAATGAAAATGAAGATGATATTGATGATGCAGATTATGACAGTTTTGGGAGCGAAGAGCCAATCCTTGAGTGCCAAGAAGCACCACTTTCCATCAACTTGGATTTCTCCAACACATAAGACACCAAAGATTTTTCCCACTACATTGCAAGAAGAACAAGAAGAGATTAAGGAAAAAACTCTAAGGATTGGGAAGATAGTACCCCCAAGAATGGCTCTAATATACAAAGAAAAGGAAATAGTTACTCGCAAAGAGCCACCTCAACTGATAGAATAAATAACTACTCCAAGTAAAAAGGGAGGCACGTATAAAGTTGATTTTAATGTAATAGCTCATCTTACGAGGTTGCCCGCCAAACTAAGCATCTATGATGCTTTGGTCATGTCAAAGGAGATGAGGGAATCTCTGGTCAAAACTCCACTTGATCCAGAAATTTGCCTAGCTCAGTTAGTCAGCACATCCTCAGATGAATTTTGTTCATTAAAGGAATACCTGGGGTAACCTTTACTAATTAAGATTTGCTGCTTGGTACCACCAATCACAACAGACTGCTCGACATCTCTGTCAGCAAATTTATGCTCTCCCTAATTTTGGTATATCTAAGAGTGTCACTCAACTTGATGAGTGTACGGACATGAGCGTATTTAGATATTGATGCTGAAGATCTTACCACCGATAAGATGATGTTAAGAGGATTTAACCAAGAAGGGGAGAGAGTTTTGGGATGAAAGATTCAAAGGGATCACAAGAGAAAGATCATTCAACTCTACTTTAGCAATCTACTACCACTTCTTTGCAATGAGTTGGTAAAGGTTCTTTTAGCCCACAGATCTGAGATCAAGGCTAGGGATGCGAGCAAGGAAGAACCAACATAATTATTGAATGGACGAAGCCGACCATCAGCATCGACATGGAAGAAAGATTTGATGAAGAGAAAATGATGATAAATAGAAGAAACCACGGTTCAAGATTTCTTTGGAAGATATAGAGATAAGTGAATATGAGTGATAATATGATTGAATCATCTATTATGTGCATACTATGACCCTTACTCCGATTCACCTTCAAAAGGTTGAGAGTCTAGAGGTCAAGAAATTACGGGGTGTTGGTTTGAAATCAATCAAGTTCTATCATTCCTCTCCCACTATTAGTTTTGAAATTCATGTAAATTTGGAAGAGGATGATTCTAATAAATTAATTGAATTACCGTTTCGCTACTTTTCTCCTTGTGTACAAAATTTAATTCAATAGGGATATGTGTCCAAGTAAATGTCAAAAGATAAGCTACAACTTTTTGATAAATTGTGGAATGTTAAAATTCAAACTTCAAATTCAAAAGAGGGTCTAGGATTTGATACTATAGGACCACTCGATGACTCAGAATTTTGTATGGTTGTTACTAGCGAGTCTGAAGAGGATTTTAGCAATACGGAGGATGACTCTGAAGATTGGTCAATAGATGATGCTTCACTAGAGTTTGAAGAAGAGATTAAATCAACTGTTAACAAATTAAAGGAAATTAATTTTGGGACTAAGGAGCAGCCCCACCGTACATTCATAAGTTCACTACTCAGTGAGGAAGAATTTATAGAGTTAATAGAATTTAAAGATTGCTTTACCTGGAGCTATGATGAAATGCCAGAAATTATCTACAGAAGTTACAGTTCACAAGCTTGGGGTGGACAAGAACATGATCCTAGTGAAACGAGCTCCAGGAAGTGTGAGGCTAAAAATAGAACAAAAGTCAATACCGAGGTGAAGAATCCAATAGACACTAACTTAGTGTAAGAAGAGCATTACCCCACATGGTTAACCAACACTATGCCAATTAAGAACAAGAATGGACAAAACTGTGTCTGTGTCGCTTTTAGGGATTTAAACAAAGCTTGTCCAAATGATCAGTTACACCTACCAATACCATAATTAATGGCGGACATCGCATCGACACACAAGATTTTTCTTTTTTATGCATGGATCATCAGGATATAATCAGATCAATATGGCTCCAAATTTTTTGCTACATAGTGATGTCATTTGGATTGAAGAATGCCGAAGCAACTTACCAGCAATCTATGACAAAGATTTTTTATGACCTCATCCACGACCAAGTGGAGTGGTACATGAACAGCTTGGTCACCAAAAGCAAGCAACGATTTTGTATAATTTGAGGATTGTGTTGAAACGATTACGACAATATAGTCTTATGATGAATCCCTTAAAGTGTGCCTTTGACATCACCTTCTAGAAGTTTCTAGGATTTTTTGTTTCTCATCAAGGAATTTAGATTGAACTAGATAAGATTAAAGCTACCTTAGAAATGCCGCCTCCCAAAACCTTGAAATAACTACGATCTTTTCAAGGAAAATCGACATACCTAAGACACTTTTCTTCTAATATGTCAGGAAGGTGTCAGCCTTTTTTGGCATTAATTAAAAAGGATGCCAAATTTGTTTGGGAAGAGAAATGTCAGCGGGTCTTCAAGGATACTTTAATACTTTGTTTTGGTAATATTTAAGAACACCTTCTGTTTTGGCAGCCCGTATCCTGGGAAAACATTTGATACTTTATACCACAGCCTTAGATGACTCTCTCGGAGACCTATTAGCTTAGGTAAATGATGAGGGAAAGAAAAACACACTCTATTATTTGAGTTGATGTCTAATACTGATGGAGGTAATGTTTCCTCTTATTAAGAAGCTCAGACATTACATGTTTTCCTACAAGATCACCCTTATTTTGAAAGTTAATCCATTGCAATTTGTGATGACCCGATCAACATTTTTTGGACATCTAGCAAAGTGGTCAATGATTTTATTGCAATTTGATTTAACTTCTGTGCCCCTTCACGCTATTAAAGGACAAATTATAGTATATTTTCTCATAAACCCCCAACTTCTAGCTGAGTCTCCTCTCGATGACGACTTACCAGTTGAGCAGATACTACAAGTGGAATCATCCAATGCTAGGCATTGGGAAATGTACTTCGATGGAGCTTCATCAGCAAGAGAAGGTAAAGGATGAGGAACAGCTATACCAGGCAAATCAGGGATTGTTCTGATCATCTTGACACCAAATCAGGGCATGTTGAGATTCTCCTACTACGTAACAGACCCATCTACAAATAATGAAGCCAAAGATGAAGCCTTGGTAATCAGACTGGAATTGGAAATATAATTAGATATAATAGACATTGTCATCTATGGTGACTCACAACTCGTCATTTAATAAGTCGTTGAACAATACAAGATTTTGAAACCAAGATTAATAGAGTCTTACCGGTACATGATGAAGCTGCTGAAGCAGATTCTTAATGTTATGTTATATAGGATTCCTCGGAGAGATAACGCCCATGTCGATGCTTTAGCCAAACATGCTAAGGAATTGGCATGTCCATCGAAGGTTTCCATTGACATCATGATACAAGGATGTCAAATCCTATCATGAGTTGACGTTGACAATTTACATATGCTCGGGAAAGAGGAAGAAGAGGTAGTAGCTGCAGTTGCTGATGTTACTGAAGAATGGCGCATGTCATTAGTAGAATAATTGCAAATAAAACAACTACCAGATGAAAATTCAAAAGCTTATCATATCACGAGAAGATCTATGTTGTATGTTTTGATAGGTAATGTTCTTTATAGAAGGTCATTCAATCAGATGTGGCTGCGATGTCTAAGCAGGGTAGAAGCACAAGATATTCTCAAAGAAGTGCACGCCAGATTATGTTGTACTCACCAGCAAAGTCTAAGATGAAGATAAAATTAAGAGACTTGGATATTGTTGGCCAATGATATTAATAGATTGCATGGATACAACCAAAAAGAGTCACCTGTGCCAGGTGTATGGAGTGATCTTGCACCAACCTCTAAATGTGCTACACTCAACCATCGTCTCATGGTCATTTGAGTGTTGGGGCATGATCGAAGGGACATAGAAGTATTCTCACAGCCACAGATTACTTATCCAAGTGGGCAGAGGCGGTGTCCTTACGAGAGGTTATAACACACCACATTCTTTAGTTTTTCTAGTGTCAGATTGTGTATCATTTCAGTGTTCCGCTCAGGATCATATCAGACAACAAGTTAGCCTTCAAGAGCACCAAATAGTTTTTTTTAAACGACATGGGATATATTAGAGGTACTCTATGATTTTTTATCCTAGAGTGAACGGCTTAGCCGAGGCTTTCAGCAAGATGCTCGTATAAATTTTGAAGAAAACATTAGATGAGAAAAAGGAGGGATGGCACGAGAAGTTGATAAAAGCTTTGTGGGTGTACCAGACAATATTCAGATTGCCTACTCAGTGTACACCATATGCGCTCGTGTATAAGTCAGAAGTTGTACTCCCATTGGAAGTTCAATTATCATCTCTCAAAGTCCTCGTCATCAATTAGATTATAGTGGAAGACAGTGTCACACACAGACTTGCAAAATTGGCGAGTCTCAAAGGAAAATGACTTGAAGCACAATAAAATCTAGAACACTATCAAGCAAGGATGATCCGGGCCCATGATAAACTGGTCCACCCAAGGACGTTCAATTTTGGTGAACTCGTACTCATCCTCAGGAGACCCATCCTTGCACACCATAAAATAGGTGAAAATTTTGAGCCAAGTTGGGAGGGATCATTTGTCGTTGAAAAGGTCTATTCATGAAGATCATACCAGTTAAAGGATTTCTAGGGTGAAAGGCCCATGCTATCGATTAATGGGTGACATTTGAAGAAATATTATACAACTTGATGTTCTTAAGGATAAATTTTTGAAAGTGTTACTCGTTTTGAGGATGTTTATTTGGCTAGTGTGTTTGATCGGGTCTAGAATTTTGTAACAAAATTAATCTTAATAAAATAAAATTTTAAATTTTTCACATCAAAATATTCTTCTTTAAATTTTGAAAATTTGCTAAATTAACTTAGATGAAACGCTTGAACATGTAAAATTAAAATCCTCTTAATAATGTTCTTCTATTGTTCTTATTTGTTTTAGAATTCCAGTGTGCTGATAATTTCCCGTCTTCTACAGAAAAATGTCGAGTCAGAGGATGATTTTCACTTTTAAAGATGTCTTAAATCTCTCACTAAATGAAGAAGAGGCAAGCCATAGTGGCATTGTGGGTTTTGACTTGGACTACGGTCAAGTCAAAGTAGAATATGAAGGCTCCTTGATGGACATTGTCAACCACCGTGAAAAAGAAGGACTACCTTCAATACTCAGAGTCAGTGCCAGTGAAGACTCCTCACTGAAGAGGAAGAAATCTGAGGGAATACAGTACCCGATGGAGGATACTAGCCAGTTGCAGTAAATGATCACCACACCGACGGAAGACTTGGTCGGTGCCAATGAAAAAAGGGTTCTAGATACGCCTTTAAGGAGGACGCAGCACAGAAATGCTAACTCACATAAACACAAAGCTTTAGTTCACTTGGAGAAGCGATGTGCTAAGGAAGCCACTGTAAGATTAAGTTTGATTTATAAAGAGGAATTCTACGACTGAAGTCTGAAAGAGACTTCTACTAGCCCTCCGGTCACAGAGGAGAGGCTAGATTTTTGCACAGGATACATATTGTCAAAGGTCCCCAAGAAACTTTGTACGGGATGCCCAACATGTAAAGCTAAAATACCCAACCCATCATGATCGATAGGATCATTTACTGAGGGCCCAGATTGTAAGGTCCTCTATCTAGAGGTTTACAAGACCTTTGAAGAATATACGGCTGCTAGCATGAGGTTTAGGAATGTTGAGCACCCACAAGTCGAGCCATACAATCCAAAATATGCAGAGCTAAGACCATCTTGGATTCCAGAGGTTCATTCAAAGGTGTATCTCTAGTAGTTACAGGTGATTGGTATGGGAGATTTGTATATGCAAATATTTATGAAGTTGACACCACTTAACAACACCAAAAACTTGACGTAGGCAAATTTATAATAAATATGCAATATAATCCTAACAAAACACTTTTTATAAATATAATTTATACTTTAAAACTCTTTTTTAAAGTGTCAAATCTCTCCTAAATATCAACACAAGTATACGTATCGTGCAAGTAATAAAGGTCTCTAATAGAGTCCTAGTGTCGATCACACAGGAAAGTTGGAAAATTCTAAAGTAAATTATGGAAATTATTTTATAATAAAAACAAAAAATAAAAATAAAGTGAAAAATTTGAAAATTGATTACTCATGTGAATGCTAATACAATGCAGATGTAAGATTACAAAAATTAAACTTAATTAAATACTAAACTTTCAGAAATAAAATTGTAAAAATTAAACAAAGTTTTTGTTGTGACAGAAAATTCAAATTTAAGAAAGAATCCTTCCCCTTTACAATGAGTATATGGTTTATGAAAAAATAAAAATCATTTGAAAAAATATATAAAAATCTATTTTGTGCTAAATAGGAGCAATCTTATTATTTACCCTCGTTCGAGTGCTATAAAAAACATTGACTAATCCAGAGTTTGGTCCTTAATTCCGTGGTTACGCTGGGAGGATACCGGCTGCCACTCAAGAGCTCCTACTACTCCCTCCCTTGAGGGCTAACAATCTTGCATTAATTTCCAATCAACTAAACTAAATTGGGGGTTTTAATCCGTCACCTTAAAATCTCTAATTCTGCATCCAACAAAAGTATATTTCCTTATTTATTTGCACCCAATCCCATGGATGACATCCTCTCACATGAAATCAAATGTGATTCTCCATATGTTATAGAAATCATATCTCATTTAAGAACATATGTCTCTCAAATAGTTTTAACATTTTGATTGGCCAACTTGAAAAGAAAATGAAGATTAGAGTTCAAATCATCACAAATTTTTATCATTTTAAATCATAAAAAACAATATCTATTTTTCACAAAACCATATCTTCAAGGTAGGGAGAAGGATAAAGAAGACTAGTCAAATTTCATGAGAAGGATATGATAAAACATGAATTTCATAAATAAAAATGAGTTTACAAAATAAAAGAAATAAAAATACAACTTATCTCATGATCCTTCCTAAGAAAATCCCTAGAAGTTCTCTCCAAGTCTTTCTCTCTTTACAAACACTCCCAATTCTCTCTTAGAAATGTAATGAAGAAGAAATCTCTCTCCTTCCCTCTCCTCTTACAAACCTAGAAGAAAATCTCCTCCTCTCTCTCTAACACTCACGCCACACACCAAAACCTCTCTTTTCGTCCCCTCCCTTTTTGCATCTTCAAGTCCTCTTCTTTTATTTTGGGCTGCCTCCTTTGGAAAAGAATTCAAAATTCCCTCCAAAGTTCTCTCCAAAATTTCTTTCAAAATTCAACTCTTTTGAATTCAAAAGATGTGTCATTTGATCCAAGAGTCATATCCCTTCATAAAAGAACCTTCCAAAGTGTCTAGATGCATTGAATCACTCCAATGAGTGTGTAAAAGGAGTGTCCCTTTGAAAATTCATGCAAAATTCATCTCGAATCACTTTAATTTGAAAAAGTCACCCTTGGCACATCAAGCTTCAGCTCTCTGGATTTGGAGCATCATGCGCCAGAACCCAAAATTAACTCTTTTTGCTCCAAATTTCATCCTTTTCGCCATCTTTGCTCCAAATGCCTAAAAATGATATACCTATAACAAAAACTCAAAAATACCCTTCTTTAAAGTGCAATATCACCAAAACTAAGCACAAAATAAGACTTAAAATAATATATTATTTTAGTGTATCAAAATCCCCCAAAGTTAAATGCTACTTATTCTCAAGTGATACTTTATTACATTAAAGCATATGGCTTAGGATAGAGATTAACTTATATCTTCTATACTTTAGTTTGATAAATATAATAGTAAAATTTAAGAAAAACCCTTTAATAACTTAGATTCAAGTTCTAAGTCTAGCAATACTTAGTAATAAAATTTAAGATTTTTGAATCTCTATTCATTTTAAGAAGAATTGCAATTTGTCATATTAAGGACACTTAAAAGTATCATATGAAAAAGAACTTCATGAAAAATTTACTAGAAATGCTACTAATAATCCAATACAAGTTTAGAAAATGTAATAAAGCTTTTTCCTTAAGTTGATTCAAGTGAAGTCAATTTTTTATTAGGCATTTCCTCGAACTTCTCCTCACTTATATTTTCTTTCTTTTTTTTTTCTTTTTTTTCCTTTTTTTTTCTTTTAGGATCTATTCAATCCTTTCTTTTTTTTTATTTTTCTTTTTCAAGAGAGGATTACTATATCTGGATAGCCTTTAATGATTTTGAACTTCACTATCCCCTTATTAAAGTCAAAACTCTATACCTTTCTTTATTTTATAAATTCATATTAGTTTTTTATTTTTCATAAAGTTTCATTCCTTTCCTCTTACATTAAACTCTAAAATTCTTAACACTTAAAAAATAAAATTTCCTTTACTTTAAATAGAAAAGCACAGTCTTATCCTATCGTACCAAATATCTTCAACTTTAGAATTGACCTTCATTATTAAAAACTCTTTACCTAAATTTACTATAATACTTATAAACAGAAGTATAGTCATTTAAAGTTAAGTCTTAATACCCCTGGCCATGTTAAATTAATTTTTTTTTAAAATATAGTTACTTAAGGAAGAATAAAATTTAGTTTACTCCTTTTCAAAATAATTTTTCTTTCCCCAAAACTTAAGTTTTTAAATGACTTTAAAAATATTTTGAATATTAAATTTAATAGGTGAAAGAAAATAGTAAATGCATGAAAATAAAAACTGACCTGTAGAGGATTTCTGACAATGAAACTGGGCTCTAGTATACAGCAGGTACTAACCGTAAAACTACGTGCAGGCTTTAAAGCATTAATTAAAACATAAATTTTTCTAGAAAACTTCATGAGAATTAAAAACATAAATACAAAAACTAAAAAACTAAACTGAAAATACTAAAAATTTTTAAAAAAATTAAAGTCTACACTAACTATTACAGATTCAGTTCATAACACAACATCAAAAGTCTTTTACTACAACAAGTTTCAAATAAAAGTACATCCTAATACAAACACAAACAACAAACAAACATCAAAACAACTAAACAAGACTCATAAAACATCAATCTCCATCTCCTCTCTCTTCATTAATTGATTCTTCATCTTCTTCTTCTTCATCGTCATCATGGATGGGAGCATAGGGAGTGAAACTGGGGTAAGTAGGAAAGTCCCCATTAGTTTCACCCCTAAGGTGTCTTACCATGGCATTTTCAAATTCAATATCATGTTAAACTCTCCTCTGCTGTTATTCATCATTATATGCATTCCTTCCTCCAATCTCTCCCAACTAAGTTTGAATATTTACTATATCCATCTGTTGAATCATCAATTGGTCCACAATACCTTCAAGTGATACAGATCTAGAAGTAGATGCCCTTGCAGCAGATGTAGAGGGCCTATCTCTTCTTCCACTTCTAGACTCAACAAATGATTCTACTCTCTGAAACGTATGCCGCCTGATCAAATTTTGTGGTTGCAATCTCTCTTCATTTCTATGACATTCCACGCCTGATTGTTCACATAGAGTGAAAATCAAGGCCAGGTATCCCAATCCTCCAACTGTAGAACTACCAGCAATACTTCAAGCATGCCGAACTATAAATGCACCCACATCTATTACCTTCATGTTCTGAATGTAATAGTTAAGTACAACTCTATCTTTAGTAACATCAGTCAAGCGATTTTTTGGCAACAATTTGGTAGAAATGAAGTGGTGACTTATTTTTGAATGAATAGTCAAGTAGGGAAGTTAACTATCTTGTTATTCTTAATCTTCCATTCCCTTCTTCCAACAGTCAAAAATTTAATCAATTCCTTTAGTTATGAATCAGTCGTCACAAATGCAGCATACTCATCAAAAAATACACCCCTCAAACCATAAAAAAGTATTGATCCGATCAGCAACAAACTCAACTTGTTTACTTCTAACAAGGATGTGATCATCAGTAGTGAATCTTAGGTTTGCATAAAACTCTCGAACCATCGGGACAATCGCTACGGCAATAAAGTAGCAGAATTTTTCCCAATTCCTGGCAAGAATCAGTCTTTTACCTTGCCACCAATGTTTGCAAACGCCCGCTCTTCGATCATTCTTTTGGTCTCCATCTGAGTATTATAACTATGTTGGCCTTTGAAACTAACAAATATTTGTGTGTCAAAGTCCTCGGATGGCTTTCCTCTCTTAACTAGGGGAGCCATTTAAAAATTCTAAAAAAATCCAAATATAGTCCAAATAAATTACTAAATAAAAAATCTTACTCCTCAAGCAAGGTTATTTGGTAAGAAACTTTTCATCATGAGTTTTCTTCAAGTTTTTTCTTCAAAAATTCTAATTTTTGGATCTCTCAAAATCCATGGTGAAAATAAAAAATTTCTAAGTTAAAGTGAAGCTCTTACCAAGACAAGATGAAATCTATAGTTTTTAGCCTCCAAATCCTTCTCTATCACCCAAAATGTAATGCCCTAGACCAAGGTCTTGAGGTAGAAGATGAGTCAAGCAGCCAAAATGGAGTTTGTCCGTGCAATTTCACAGTTTTCTAGGTAATATAGTGTGTTCGGACCTTTGGCGCATCCTGCACCAGAGCTCAAATTGTTAAATTTAAATTTTTGTGGAAATCTGCTCCGTACCGCTTTACGTCGACCTCTATTTGACTCAAATAAACGTTTTTAAGCATATATAAACATCACACTAACACCAAAATTTCACAAACAACACAAAACTCAAATTTATAAATAAAATTTGTGCTATTACAAACTAATATTTTTCAAGCCAAAAATATCAAATTCAGTGTTCTAAAGCAAACCAACATCCTAACACTGAAATCTAAACATTAAAATTTAAAACATAAACATAGATAGCATTCATTAGAAATCAAATGCAATCTAACACAATAAACTAAAACAAACAGCACTACACAAAATATTCCGTGCATAAATTAATTTCAATCATCATCTTCACTATCATCCTCCTGGATATCTCATATCGATTGGTAGTGCACATACAGATTGTAGAAGGGTCGAAATGAAAATACATCAGTTGAATTTTCTTCCTAAATCTAAGCATGTTTTTTGAACATACGTACCAATCCATCTTCAATATGCCTTGTATGTTCAAAATGTTCCTTCAGTCTCCAATCTAGATGATCCAGCATTTCAGTAATATTCCTAATCACATGCATGAGAAATTGCACATCTTTTTCTATCTTATGGATCCTCTTTGAAAGTACACTTAAGTTGTAGTAGGGTTGAACAGGTGATGAATTTTGAGATCCTTGATCCATCAGTACATTCATATCATTTTCATCTCCCATTCTAATGCAGTTGTAGTATACTTCTGGATCCATCTGCTTCCAAGGAAGTAGCATCTTTTCCCAACTTTCATAAGATACTTGTGATTGATTGCATAATAGGAAAATAGTGGATGGAGGTCCCACTCTAGTTGCAGATTCATTAACAATCTAACCCAAAACTAATTTCACAATAATAGCTCCAACATCAATAGGTTTTCCAGTTTGAATACAACAATTCAGAATGACACTCTCTTTAGTGACCTAACTAATTTTCATGATAGGCAG
The DNA here is from genome assembly GCA_002079205.1 of Phalaenopsis hybrid cultivar. Taxonomy (NCBI): domain Eukaryota; kingdom Viridiplantae; phylum Streptophyta; class Magnoliopsida; order Asparagales; family Orchidaceae; genus Phalaenopsis; species Phalaenopsis hybrid cultivar. Next base: position 14,473 of record JXCR01114045.1, on the reverse strand, counting down.
TAATTTCTATGCAATAAAGAAGTGTCAAGCTTTTCAAATTGGATTTAAAAATTATGAAGGAAACCTTACATTTCCATCATCTCTGGTCTCCCAATTAGCAACTTCATTTGTAAGGTAGCAGTAGAGATCATTCATATTGTCTTTGGTAGGGGTAAAGTTTGCGTAATGGCAGATAGACACATTTTCAATCATAAACATCTTGTTTATTCTTGAAGGAGTGAATTGCCCAAACCTACCACACACGTAAATCACTTTTTGGTTGATCCCATGAAGATTTGCATAAAATTCTTTTACTACGGGAACAACAACAGCGACAGCAGTGTAGCAAAGAACTTCCCAATGCCTATGTGCAATATCTCTTCCCTTCGAGTATTTGGCGTATTGAATCCTCGATTCACAAATTTTCTTTCTTCGATAAGCCTCTTTCTAATTTCTGTAAATCAAAACTAATGAACTTTCTCCAGTTCAGAATTCCAAATCTAGCAGAGTCTTTAGAGTGGGAAGCCATAGGAATTAAAAAATGGTTACTCTTCCCTCATTTCCCCCCCCTAAAATATGGTTTAGATTTGGCTTTTAGGAGTTATATGGAGAAGAAACCTCCAAAAATTGCCATTTGACACATTTTTAAACATTTTCGGACCTGCGATGCATCATGCACCGATCTGGCGCATCATGCGTTTGCTCTCTGGAAAGTGGCGCATCATGCGCCGGTTCTTGAATTTTCGTCGTTTCAATTTTGATCCAATAAATTCATGAACTACATAAAGACATAAACATAAATATACGTGAAATATCTCAAACAAAACAAACTCAAAAGCATGATAAATAATGATACAAATGGGTTGCCTCCCACAAAACGCTTGGTTTAATGTCATAGACCCGACATTCTCAGTCTTATTATGGGTGACCCAACATTACAGTCTCTTTAAAAGCTGGTCTTTGACCATCAAAATATGATTTCAATATGTGCCCATTCACTTTAATAATCTTCAAGTCTTAGGGTCTTCAATATTAACTGCCCAATAGGGTTAAAATTTTATAACTCTGAATGGCCCTTTCCACCTAGACTTCAATTTTCCAGGAAATAATTTCAATCTTGTATTGTACAATAAGACTTCTTATCTAGGTTCAAATTCTCTTTTTATTATCTTCCGATCATGCCATTTTTTTATCTTTTCCTTATAAATCCTTGCATTATCTTAAGATTCATTTGTGATTTCCTCAAGCTCATTCAATTGCAATAATCTTTTCTCACTAGATTCTTTCAAATTGAAATTGAATTCATTTATAGCCCAATAAGCTTTATGTTCCAATTCAACTAGCAAGTGACAAGTCTTCCCAAAAATTAATCTAAAAAGGGACATTCCTATATGTGTCTTATAGGTTTTTCTATATGCCCATAATGTAGTATCTAATCTAGTAGACCAATCAATTTTACTAGGATTAACACTCTTTTTCATAATTCTCTTAATTTCACAATTAGATACTTCTGCTAAACTACTCATTTAGGGATGATAAGCAGTTGCAACTTTATGCAGTATATTATATTTTTCCACCAACCTTGTAAATGTTGCATTTGTAAAATGAGATCCTCCATCGATAATGATTACTCTCATTATTTCATATCTTGCAAAAATATTTTTAATTAAAAACTTTAAAACAATATAAGCATCACATCGAGGTAAAGCAATTGCTTCAATCCATTTGGAAATGTAATCCACTGCAATCAATATGTATATATTTCCGAATTTGGGTATAAATGGTCCCACAAAATTTAATCCCCATTCATAAAAAATATCAATTTCCAAATTAAAATTTAGAGGCATTTCATTTCTTCTTAAAATATTACCTACTCTTTGACACCAATCACATGTTTTGATATATATATATTAACATCTCTAAATAGAGTAGGCCGATAAAATCTAGATTGTAAAATTTTGTGAATAGTTCTACCTTTCCCACAATGTCCTACAAATTCAGAATCATTACATTTTTGAATAATCTCTTGAATTTCTTTATAAGGCACACATCGTCTCATCATTAAATCTTTACATTGCTTATATAAATATGGATCATCCTAAAATTATGATTTTGCGTCATGAATGAATTTCTTTTTCTGTTGTTTTGTAATCCATATGATAAAATACTATTAACCATATAATTTACAATATCAGCATACCAAGGTATTTCCCATCCTTTTACAACATAAATTCATTCATCATGAAAAGTTTCATTAATCTCTTTTTCCATATCAAGTGTTTCTTCTTATTCTAGCCTCATTAGCAATTTGATATTCAATCCCTTTCCTATCGCTACTACAAAGTTAAACTCTTGCATCAAAAGTACCCATCTAATTAATCTTTGTTTAGCATCCTTTATTTGCATCAAAGATTTAATAGTTGAATGGTCAGTATGCACAACACATTTAGCTCCAATCAGATATTATCTAAACTTATCAAAAGCATACACAATAGCTAATAACTCTCTTTCAGTGGTGGTGCAATTGAATTGAGCATCATTAAGAGTCTTACTAGCATAGTATATAACTTTAAAAATCTTATTATATCTCTACCCTAAAACATATCCAATTGCATAATCTCTAATATCACACATTAATTCAAAAGTTTTCTCCCAATTCAGTGAAACAATTATAGGTGCAATGATCAATTTTTCCTTTAAAGTTTCAAAGGATTTAAGGCAATCTTGATTAAAGTCAAAATTTGTATCTTTCTCCAGAAGTTGTCATAAAGGTTTAGTAATTTTTTAAAAATCTTTAATATATCTCTTGTAAAATCCAGCATGTTCTAAAAAGCTCCTAACTCCTCTTAATGTGGTAGGTGGAGGTAGGTTTGATATAACCTATATTTTTGCAGGATCTACTTCCACGCCATTTTCTAAAATTTTATGTCCAAGCAAAATTTCTCCTGCAACCATAAAATGGCATTTTTCATATTCAATACGAGATTAGTATTTTCACAACATTCCAGAACTTTCTCAAAATCATTTAGGCTTACTTCGAATGAAGTTCCAAATACAAAAAAATTGTCTATAAAGACTTCGATCCCTTTTTCAATCAAATCACTGAAAATTATCATCATATATCTTTGAAATGTTGCAAGTGCATTACATAATCCAAAAGGCATTTGCTAAAAAGCAAAAGTTCCATAAGGACTAGTAAATGTTATTTTCTCTTGATCCTCTAGAGCAATAGGTATTTGCTGATAACTGGTATATCCATCTAGAAAATAAAAATATTTATGCCCAGCTAATCTATCCAACATTTGGTCCAAAAAGGGTAAAGGAAAAGATCCTTTTCTGGTGGCAGAATTTAATTTCCTATAATCTATGCAGATTTGCCAACTAATGACTTATCCTTTTTATATTAATTCATTATGCTCATTTGTTACTACATTCACACCTCCTTTCTTTGTAATATAGTGAATTGGACTAACTCAAGCACTGTCTAAATAGGATATATTTTTCCAGCATCTAACCATTTTAAAATTTCTTTCTTTTACTCCTTCTTTCATCATAGGATTTAATCTCCTTTGAGGGTCAGCTCTTGCTTTATGTTGATCGTCTAATAAGATTCTATGCATAAAAATTGAAGCACTGATTCCTTTAATATTAGCTAATATCCATCCAAAGGCTTTCTTATATCTCTTTAAAATTTCCAACAAGTGTTATACTTGCATATCCGTTAATTCTTAGGATACAAATATACAATAACAGATAATTTAGATAAATCTCCTAAAAATGCAAACTTTAAATGTGTAAGAAGCATTTTCAGTTCTAGTTCAAGGGGTTTCACAATAGATGAAATTAAATTCTTGTTACTTCATGTAGGATCCAACATTTCAAATCTTTCGTGAACATAATCCATATCCTCTTTACTTACTTCATAAATTCATCTTGAATTCTATCCTCATCTTGATATTCCATATATTCCTTCTTAAATTCCCATTTAAAAGTTTTCTTGAAATATTCATGTCTTAAATATTCATTAATATCCACTATGAAACATTCAATCTCTTGTTCTTTTTCAGGGTACCTCATCAATTTGCAATATTAAATGTAACCTCTTGATCACTAACTCTCATAGTTAGTTCTCCTTTCTGCACATTTATCAATGATATTCCAGTGGCTAGGAATGGTCTTCCTAAAATGATAGGAATTTATTTATCTTCCTCCATATCTAATATAATGAAGTCCATAGGAAAGATAAACTTATCGACTTTTACCAAGATATCTTGTATACCTCCTTTAAGATAGGTAATTGAACTAGCAGCTAACTACAGAGTTATAGTTGTAGGTGAAATATATCCTAAGCCCAACCTTCTAAAAAATTATAATGGCATAAGATTAATATTGGCTCCTAAATCACATAAAGCATTTCCATAAAATCGATTGTCAATAGCACAAAAAATTGTAAAACTTTCAGGATCTTTAAGTTTTTCAAGAATCTTTTTCTGAAATATTGCACTACACTCTTCACTGAGTGCAATAGTCTCTTTATCTACAAACTTCCTTTTCTTATTAAGTATATCCTTCATGAACTTTTCATAGCTTGCATTTGTTCTAAAGCTACAACAAATGGAAAATTTATCGTTAATTTCCTTAAAATTTTACAAATTGATTATCTCTATGTTTCTGCTTCAATCTTTGAGGAAAAGGAGGTGGCGGTATTTCTACAGTGATTTTCATTGGCTAAATAGGATTTTCTGCTTCAAACCAAAAATCTTTACCAAATTTTTCATTTTCCACGTTATCTTTTTCAACTTCAATATCTTGTTGAACTCTATTTTCTAATTCTTTTCCACTTCTGAGTTAAATAGCTTTAATTTGCTCTTTGTTATGATCTTTAAGATTTACTTCAACATAGCTAAGCAATGTTCCTAGAGGTCTATTGGTAAGTGCAGTAGTAATACATCCCAATTGATTTTCCATGTTTCTGGTAGTAGCTCCTTGACTTTGTAATTGACTACCCATCTGCAATATCAATTCTTCCATTGAAAAATTTTTCTTTTTACTCTGCAAATTATTAAAACCTTAAGGGTAAGAAGGTTTATAAGCTTGGTTCCCTTGATTTTTGGAGTTTCCCAATGGGTTCGCAGTGTTGTTTCCCTATTGCAGATTTGCAACATTAGAATTATTGTTAGTCCAACTAAAATTTGGATGATTCTTCCAACCAGAATTAAAATAATTGACATAAGGATTACTATAATGATTGTTTATTGCATTTCATGTCTAATAAGAAGATCGAAACTCTATCATTTTTCCCAATGTGTTCTCCTGAAGCACAGATGTTGTCTGAGAATAATTCATTCCATATTGATCTATTATGTTTGATATAGAGACTATTTGGGCAGCTGAAATAGATATTGCATCAGAATCATGTGCACTAGCTACTCTTTTTGGATTTACCCTTTCAGAGGGCCATTGAAAGTTATTAGTATCTATCTCTTGAATTAATGAATATGCTTCATCGAGTGGTTTTGACATTAATGATCCACCAGTAGCAGCGTCAATTATCGATCTAAGAGATCCAACCAACCCATTATAAAGTTTGAATAATTAACCAATCTGGCAACACATAGTGTGGACACTTTCTAAAGAGATCTTTAAATCTTTCACAGGCCTCATAAATTGATTCCCTTTCAAACTGACAAAAAGATGTGATATCATTTCTAAGCTTAGCAGTTTTTGAAGGTGGGAAATATTTTGATAAGAATTTTTGTGATAAATCTCCTCATATTTTGATAGATCAAGGTGCTAATGATTTTAACCACATCTTAGCTTTATCCCTTAGTGATAAGGAAAAAGTCTAAGTCTGATGACATCATTTGACACTCCATCATATTTAAATGTAGCACACAATTCTAAAAAACTAGCAAGGTGTAAATTAGGATCTTCAGTAGGTGTTCCTCTAAACTGATTATTTTGTATCATTTGGATAATAGCAGGTTTATGTTCAAATGAATCGGCTGCTACAGTAGGATTTTATATACTCGAATGAATTTCATCTACTGTAGAATTTGCATAATCTCTTAAAGGTCTCCGATGATGTTCATTTTCATTTCCAACATTGTTTAAATTCCAAGTCATTTTACTAAACTAATCTTTCTCTTTTTATTGCTTTCAAATTTTTCTAACAGTTCTTTCTAACTCAGAGTCGTAAGGTACTAAATTTTCAGATCTTACACTACATATAAATGGAATAAAGCAAGTAATTAAAAATAAACTAACTAACTAAATTATTAAAATATTCTAATTAAATACAAACACACTCTCTCTTCTTTTTTTTCTTTTTTTTAAAAATAAAATAAAATACTAAGATTTTCTGTTACTTCCCCGGCAACGGTGCTAAAAACTTGACATGTGGGATTTGTATATGCAAATATTTATGAAGTTGACACCGCCTAACTGCGCCAAAAACTTGATGCAGGAAGATTTATAACAAATATGCAATGTAATCCTAAAAACGCTTTTTATAAATATAATTTATTCTTCAAAACTCTTTTTTAAACTGCCAAATCTCTCCTAAATATCAACGCAATTATACATATCGTGCAAGTAATAAAGGGCTCTAATGGAGTCCTAGATATCAATCCCACATGGAAGTTGTAAAATCCTAAAGAAAATTATGGAAATTATTTTATAAAAAAAACAAAAAATAAAAGTTAAGTGAGAAATTTGAAAATTGGCTACTCATGTGAATGTTAATTATAATGCAGAAGTAAGATTACAGAAATTAAACTAAACTAAATACTAAACTTTCAGAAATAAAATTGTAAAAATTAAACAAAGTTTTTGTTGTGACGAAAGTTCAAATTTAAGAAAGCATCATTCCTCTTTACAATGAGTATATGGTTTGTAAAGAAATTAAAATCATTTAAAAATATATATCAAAACTGTTTTATGCCAAATAGAAGCAATCCTATTCTTTATCTACTTCTGAGTGCTATAAAGAACATTGACTAATATAGAGTTTGGTCCATAATTTCGTGGTTAGGCTAGGAGGATACCGGCTGCCACTCTAGAGCTCCGACGACTCCCCCCCCTGAGGGCTAACAATCTCACATTATTTTCTAATAAACTGAACCAAATTGCGGTTTTAATCTGTCACCTTAAAATCTCTAATTTTGCATCCAACAAAAGTATATTTCCCTATTTATTTGCATCCAATCCCATGGATGACATACTCTCCCATGAAATCAAATGTGATTCTCCCTATGTTGTAGAAATCATATCTCATTTAAGAACATATGTCTTTCAACAAGTTTTAACATTTCAATTGGCCAGATTTAAAAGAAAATGAAGATCAAAGTTCAAATCATCACAAATTATTATCATTTAAAACTGTAGAAAATAAAATCTATTCTTCATAAAACCATATCTTCAAAGTAGGGAGAGGGATGAAGAAAACTACTTAGAATTCATGAGAAGGATACGATAAAACAAAAATTTCATATATTAAAACGAGTTTACAAAATAAAAGAAATAGAAATACAACTTATCTCGCAATCTTTCCCAAGCAAATCTCTAGAAGCTCTCTCTAATTTTTTCTCTGTTTACAAACACTCCCAATTCTTTCTTAAAAAAGTAATGAAGAAGAAATCTCGCACCTTCCCTCTCCTCTTACAAACCTAGAAGAAAATCTCCTTCTCTCTCTCTCTAACCCTCACGCCACACACAAAACATCTCTTTTCATCCCACCCTATTTACCTCTTCAAGTCCTCTTCTTTCATTTTGGGCTGCATCTTTTGGAAAAGAATTCAAAATTCCCTCTAAAAGTTAACTCTTTTAAATTCAAAGGATGTGTCATTTGATCCAAGAGTCATATCTCGTCATAAAAAACCTTACAAAGTGTGTAGATGCATTGAATCACTCCAAGGGGTGTTTAGAACGAGTGTCCCTTTGAAAATTCACGCAAAATTTATCTCAAACCGCCTTAATTAAAAAAAGTCATCCTTGACACATCATACGCCAGCTCTCTGGATTTTGGTGCATCATGCGCTAGAACCCAAAATTGGCTCTTTTCACTCCAATTTTCATTCTTTTTGCCATTTTTGCTCCAAATGCCTAAAAATGATATACCTGCAACAAAAAAACAAAAATACCCTTCTTTATAGTGCAATATCACCAAAAATAAGCACAAATAGGTTCTTAAAACAGTAAATTATTTTTACCTAGATCCGAGCTTGAGAAGATATGTTGGGTCTGAAAGTAAGAATTTGAATACTAGGAAGAAATCCATGAGAAATGCTTCAATATCTTAGAAGGACGGGAGTTGCACATTGGTTTTGGATCTTAGAGATGGAGTGGCAAAAGAAAGATTCTTGACTATTTTTTGGATCTTAGAGATGGAGGCTGAGCCAGATTGCTGAAGAAGAACACATATGCTGAGCTGTAGAAGTGGATGTGGGGGAAAGGAAGAATTATTATCCAGTATGGATGCTACTACAATTTTGTTAAGGACAGTCAAGGGAACCCCACGGGGATCTTAAGGTACAATGAGGTGGATTCCCTGTGGTCCACAATAAATTGAATGATCAAGAAAATCGTTAGATGGAGCGTACTATCAGTAGATTGCATTCCAGATATACGAGGAAGTAGATTGTATTCCTCCCCACATTGATCATATTGGCTTCATCAGACCTTTTTGTACAATATCTTTCATGAGACAGAGCAACATTCTATTCAGAAATGAAATTGACATTGTTGGCCCTGGAGAGTTCAGAGGATCCGTTGAGATTCCACTGCCGGTTGGCTCAGTGCTAATCCTGAAAGGAAATGGAGTAGATTTAACAAAGCATTACATTTCCGGAGTACCGCGTCGCAGGGTTTCCATCACACTATAAAGATTGGATGACAGCAAGGTGCCATATGATTCCAGTCAGATCCATAATTGGAGGAGATGCGCCTATATGAGCTTTGAGATAGCTCTACCTCTAAGTGCACGCAAAAGGAACACTTGTCTCTAAGTGTGGCTTAGAAGGTTAGCTTGATCACCAGCTTACCCAACAGGATAGACAGACAAACAAGGCAGATAGACAAGTGTCACTCTTTTGTACTTCATCAGAGCAAAGCAGATATGATATATGATATTTTAGATGTACTCATTAAGTTTCCTTTTGATAGTTCTAGCATGATCAATTGTGCCACATATTTGAAGCAGAATTAATGAAGTTTCTTTCAAGATTTCAGCATATTTGTTGAATTTCCTTTTTGTGTGATTGATTAAAAGCCACATAACCACATGTTGTTCTAAATTATAATAAACAAAGAATGATACAAAGGGAAGTCTAATAATAAATTAAAATTTAAAATTGAAAGGTTAATTAATGAAGATCGAATTTGAAAAGTTATCATAATAAAATAAATGATAACAATCATAACAAGAAAAATGATAAAAATTGATAAACCAATTAATCTTGAATTTGGAGTTTCACACTTTGTACTTTCAAAGAAATAATTCTATAGCTTAGTAAATTACTTTGAAAATTTTATCATATCTTTGTCCTCAAATAGCTCCTATAGCATAATCACTAGCATCACACATCAATTCAAAAGGTTTTCCCCAATTTGGTTAAACTATAATTGGTGCGGTGATTAATTTTCTCTTAATAAATTAAAAGCTTTTAGGCATTCTTTATCAAAATTAAAAATTGCATCTTTCTCTATTAAATGGAATAAAGGCTTAGCAATCTTTGAAAAGTCTTTAATATATCGCTTGTAGAATCCACCATTTCCTAAAAAACTCCTAACTTCCCTTACATTTGTTGGATAAAGTAAATTAGTGATCACTTGAATTTTAGTAGGATCTACTTCCATACCATTTTCTGATATTTGATGACCTAATACAATTCCTCCTGCTACCATAAATTGGCATTTTTTCTAATTAAGGACTAAATTTATTTCTTCACAGCGCTTAAGAACTTTTGATAAATGTTTTAAACATCATTCAACAGAAGTTCCAAACACTGAAAAATCATCCATAAATACTTCAATCCTTTCTTCAATTAAATCACAAAAGATTGTCATCATATATCTTTGAAATGTAGGAGGGGCATTACATAAACCAAAGGGCATCCTTCTAAAAGCAAAAGTGCCATAAGGACTGCTAAAAGTTATTTTCTCTTGATCCTCAGGAGATATTTATATTTGGTGATAGCCAGTATATTCATCCTAAGAATAAAAGTGTTTATGCTTAGCTAGTCTATCCAACATTTGATCTAGAAAGGGTAATGGAAAATGATCTTTCTTAATGGCAAGATTTTATTTTCTATAATCAATGCATATTCACCACCCTTTAACTTGCTTAGTAAGTATTAATTCATTATGTTCATTCAGAGTTACAGTTACTCCTCCTTTCTTAGGAATGCAGTGAATTGGACTAACCCATATACTATCTGAAATAGGGTAGATAATTCTAGTATCTAACCACTTTAAAATTTCTTTCTTCAAAACTTTTTTCATAATAGGATACAGTTTCTTTGAGGATCAGCCTTGGGTTTGTAGTTCTCTTCCATATGAATTCTATGCATACAAATTGAAGGGCTGATTCCCTTAATATCAGCAATTGTCCATCCAAAGGTATTCTTAAAATTTTTTAAAACTTTCATCAACCTTTCTTCTTCTTCCATCATTAATTTTGAGGAAATTATAATTGGTGATATAGTGGAATCTCCTAAAAAGACATATTTTAAATGTTTAGTAAGTAACTTTAACTCAAGTTCTGGAGGTTTTTCAATTGATGGAAAAATGATTTATATTTGTCTATCGTGTCCAAAATTTCAAAACTTTCTCGAACATAGTTTGAATCTTCCTTAAAAATTTCTTCACATTGATCTAATTCCTCTTCTTGCTCATGCTCCAAATCTTTTTCTTCAAATTTTTCTTAGTAAGTTCTCTTAAAATGGCATTCACTTAGATATCTTATAACATCTATCCTATAACATTCATCATCATTACCTTTTGCAGGATATTTCATTGATTTTGAAATATTGAAAGTAATATTTTGATCATTAACGCACATTGTTAATTTTCTTTTCTGCACATCTATCATTGCTCTTTCTGTGGCTAGAAAAGGTCTCCCCAAAATGATAGGTAGCTCTTTGTCTTCCTACATATCTAGTACAATAAAATCAATAGGAAAGATAAATTGATCCACTGTCATTAGAAGATCTTCTATAACTCTTTTAGGGTATGTTATCGAACGATCTACTAACTGTAAAGTTATAGTAGTGGGGGTTATTTCTCCTAATCCAAATATTTTAAATATTGATAATGGCATAAGGTTAATGCTTGAACCTAAATCACATAAATCTTTCCCATAAGATCTGTCTCCTATTAAACATGGAATTGTAAGCTACCAGGATCTTTTAGCATTTCAAGAAGTTTTTTCTGAATTATAGCACTACACTCCTCACTAAGTGCAGCAGTTTCATTATCTTCAAACTTCCTTTCCTATTAAGAATATCCTTCATAAACTTTATAGCACTTCATAAAACTATAGCAAATGGAATATTAATTGTAATCTTCTTAAATATTTCCAGAAATTTTGAAAATTGCTTATCCAACTTCTGCTGATGAAGTCTATGAGGAAATGGAGGTGGTGATTTTTCCAAATCAATTTTCGCTGGAGAAATAGGTCTTTCAGAACCTTTTGGAGCGTCCTTTGATTCTTCAATTTCTTCTCTCTCTACTTTAATTTCTTTTTGAACCCTATGTTCTAACTCTCTTTTGTTCTAAGTTGAACGGCTTTTACTTGCTCTTTATTCTAGTCTTTTGGATTTGTTTCAGTATTAGTATAAAGTGTTCCTTGGGATCTAATATTTAATGAATTTTTTATTTGTCTTGACTTTGTAATTGATTTTCCATTTGTAACACCACTTCTTCTATAGACAACTTCTTCTCCCTAAATTTTGTATTACTGTTGAAACTTAGAGGATAAGTAGATCTATAATTATTATTCCCTCGATTGTTCCAGTTTCCCAATTGGTTTACTTAGTTTGTTCCCCCATTGCTGATTATTACCACCCAAATTGTTATTCCAGTTAAAGTTGGGATGGTTCTTCCAACTTGGGTTATAATAATTTGAATATGGGTTACTCTGTTTATTATTTATGGCATTCAAATTTTCTAATGATGCTTGAGAATTACCATTTGGCCTAATGAATTCTCATCAATCATGGAAATTGGTTAATAAAAATTCATTCCAAAATGGTCTAACTTCCTTGGAATTGCAGCAACTCGATTTGCTAACATGATAAATGCATCAGTTTCATGAATATTGGCCACTTTCCTAGTTTTCACCCTCTTAGAAGGCCATTGAAAATTATTGGTAGCCATTTCTTTAATTAAAGCCTAAGCGTCATGAAATGGGTTAGACATAAATGAACCACCAGCAGCGACATCGATAATTGATCTAAGCATCCAACTAATCCATTATAAAAAGTTTGAATTATTAACCAATCTGGTATAACATGGTGTGGATACTTTCTTAAGAGTTTTTTAAATCGTTCTCATGCTTCAAAATAGATTCCTCTTCAAACTGATTAAAAGATGTAATATCATTTCTAAGATTTTAGTGTTTGATGGTGGAAAATATTTAGCAAGAAATTTTTGTGCTAAAGTACCCCAAGGCTTGATAGATCCAAGTGCTAACGAATTCAATCACATCTTATCTTTATCCCCAAGTGAGAAAAAATAACCTAAGTCTTATGACATCATCTGATACACCATCGTATTTAAATGTAGTGCACAATTCTAACCTAGTCTTATGACATCATCTGAAACACCATCGTATTTAAATGTAGCACACAATTCTAGAAAATTGGAAAATTTGGATCTTCAGTTGGTGATCCCCCAAACTGATTATTTGATATCATTTGGATAATAGCTGAATTTGGATCTTCAGTTGGTGATCCCCCAAACTGATTATTTGATATCATTTGGATAATAACAAGTTCTTCAGTTGGTGATCCCCCAAACTGATTATTTGATATCATTTAGATAATAGCAGGTTTAAGCTCAAATTTCAGTTGGTGATCCCCCAAACTGATTATTTGATACCATTTGGATAATAATAGGTTTAAGCTTAAATGAATTAGCCACTACAGTAGGTTTTTTAATACTACAATGAAGTTCATCTACAATAGGGTTGGCATAATCTTTTAATGATCTAAAATCTTGATGAATTTTAGCATTTTGATCATTTTGGTTTGTCATTTTTATTATTTTTTTGGATTTTTCAAGATTTTTAATTTTTTTGGTTTTTCTGATTTTTCTAACAATTCTCTCTAATTCAGAGTCGTAGGACACTAGTCTATCAGAACCTGAACTACGCATACACTAACATAAAATAAAACTAAATACACACAAAATAAAATACAATAACTTAAAATTTAAATAAGACTTTCTAAAAATAAAAAATTACTTTTAAATTAAAAGATTCTTTACAATTTTCACTTCTCTTCTCAGACAATGGCGCGAAAAACTTGATCCCAATAACTGCTTATATGCAACAGTATAATAATAATTCTTATTATATTTTTCACTTATATTTCCTTATTTCGCAAAAAAAACTAAAAACTTAATAATCAAGAAAGTTAAGAATTTAACTTTTAATTTATATTAGGATACTACACAAGTATATGTATCGTTATCAAGTAATATAGGACTTTTTGATTAAGTCCTGAATATTGAACCCACAGGTAAGATATGCAATATGCACTTTTTGGAAAAAAAATTATTTTTAAAAAGACAATTATTTAAACTAAAGATGTTTTTGCAGTAAAGAAAGTTTAAATATTTTTGGTAATTTCAATATTTTGACAAAAACAGGATAAACTTAAAAGAGATAACTTGACTTTTTGTAGATGAAAAAGCACTAAATATGAAAATATCATTCTCCTTATCATGAATCAATAATAAGTATAGGAATTCTATTATGGAAGTATGCAAATTTTGTTGTGCCAAATAGGAGCAATAATATTCTTTACCCTTACTAGAGATGTTATAAAGAATATTAGCTAATTTTAACTTTGAATATTTCTGAAGACCGGCTAGGCAGGGAAGATACTAGCTCTCACTCTAGAGTTTCCTTGATTGCCTCCACCTGGGGTCTAACATCTCATATTAGAACCTAAAATAATAAACCAAGTTGGGTGCTTTAACCTATCACTTTAAAGTCCTCTAACTCTACACCGTTCAATGAATATTTCCTTATTTATTAACAGTCAAGCATATGAACTACATTCTCATTCATACAACCTTATGTGATTCTTTCCAATTGTTGACTGCGATAATACCAGCTCGATTTTTACATGTTCTCACAACAAATTTCAACATCTGGATTGGCCAAATCAAGAAGTAAATGAAGTGCATGGATTTAAATTATCACGACCTCTTCCAATATTAAAGATCAATACTCTCCACAACTTCCATCCAACACTTAATTACTTATCAT
>JXCR01114043.1:64241-86562 GCA_002079205.1 Phalaenopsis hybrid cultivar | reverse complement strand
ATATATATATATATATATATATATATAATTGAGACTAAAATCGTATATATAACTAACTTCTGTAATAGCATATATATATGAAAAACCAAAAAATAAAAGCACAAAAAGTTTCAACAATCTGCAGAAAGGCAGATTGAAAAGGTCACCCTTGAGAAGTAAATGAAGTGGTGGGGGAACTTCCTTGGATACATTGGGTCTATCTGGCTCAGCACCAGCTTGAGCAAGCCAATGAGCAGGTCTGTTACCTTCTCTGTGTATAAAAATGAATTTCAGATTAATGCCCTGAGAGTTATAGGAAATTCTATTCTTCCATTTCAGAATGTGTCAGGGGCAGGTTATGGTATTAAGGAGAATGCTAATCATGACCTTGGAATCAGTCTCCACTATCAGATTATGAAAATTGGTCTTGGATGCAATTAAGGTGTCCCAAAAGATAGCCAATGCCTCAGCTTCCAGAGCATCAGCAGTAAAAATAGGAGTCAGGAAATGTAAGAGACAAGTACCATTTGAGTTCCTAAAAACACCTCCAATGCCAGCAGTGAACTTATAGAAGCTGCCATCAGTATTGGCATTCAGCCAACCAGCAGGAGGTTCAATCCAGAAAACAAGGGGGTGCTCCAATATAGGTTGATTTTCCAAAGAGTTGGTCTTGAAAAGATCAGGAAAAGCTTTCCAATGGGTAATTTTTTTCAGAAAAGCTAAACAGTTAGCAACCACCTTAGAGGAATGTGGTAAATGATCATCAAATTTGGCCTTATTTCTAGCCATCCAAGTGAACCAAGCCACCACACATGGTATCAACAAAATTTTTAGTTGAAACCATTCATTCCAGCAAGATATAAATTTTTGCCAGGTGAGATTGATTGTTTGGACTTTCAAGTTTCTGGTGACAATTAACCAAATCTGCTGGACAAATTGACATTGAAAAAATAGTGGATCAGTTGTTTCCTCTTGCCCTTTACATAGAAGACAACAAGAAGGACCTCTCAATCCCTTATGTTTCAAAATGTCATCAGTTGGGAGGCATTTAGATAAGATTCTCCAACAACAGAAAGACATAAAGGGTGAGAGGAAATTGTTCCAAATGGATTTCCGTCAGAGACAACTCTCACCTTGATGATGTTGGGAATAAATGTAAGCAGTAGTGACTGAGAAACCCCTTGTTTGGAAATGAGTTTGTCTTTCTTAGAAGTATCCACAGGAATGATGTTAATCCTGTTAATGGTAAAGTTATCCAGTATGTTGTTTAAGGCAGTAAGGTTCCACTAATTATCATTCTAGAAATCTAACACCTTGGTAGAAGTTGGGTAGGGAGCAGTAAACTTGTTAGCAAGCTTCCCATCCCATATCCAGTTGTCAAGCCAAAATTTAAGGTTCCCCTCTCCAAGGTCCCATATAAAGTAATCTTCAGCTTTACCTTTATATTTAATCATGTGAGACCAGATTCTGGAATCTCCCAATTTAGATGTAGCAAGAGTGGGATGTGAACCTCTACAATACTTGCCTTTAAGAAAGATTGCCCAAAGGGACTCTTGAGCTCTAAAGTGTATCCACAACTTGAAAAAATTGATCAGATGTAGATGCTTGAAACTTCTGAAACCTATACCCCCATTATGAGTTGGTTTACAAATAGAATTCCAGTTGGTCCAATGTTTCTGCGTTCTTTGTCCTGACCAAAGAAATCTGTTGAAATTTGTTTCAAGAAGATGTTGAGTGCTCTTTTTCATAGTTGCCATTTGGAGAATGTGGGAGGGGAAGGTAGACAGGACATTTTTTAGGAGAGTAATCCTTCCTCCATTTGATAAGAAAGAATTAGTCCAGTTAGTGAGCTTAGCTTGGATCTTAGTCACTACTTCATCAAATTGGATTTGTCTTGTCCTTCCTTTCAGTAAATGAACCCCCAAATATTTCAGATGAGAGTGTGGGGTTCAAAAACCATTAAAATCAGAAACCCAATGTTTGAAAGGTTGTTTAACACCTTTTTTGTAGTAAATACAACATTTTTGCTTGTTCAGTTGTAGTCCAAAGCATAACAGAAAATCATTGAGAAGGGTTTGGATTAGTTTGGCAGCAGGTTTAGTGGCCTTCAATAAAAGAATAATATCATCTGCATACAAAAGATGGCTGATGACAATATTTAAGCTGTGCTTGAAAAGGTTGTGAGGAGATATGTTTGGAATTTGGTTGAGAATAAGTGAAAGGTAGTCAAAGACAAGAATAAAAATAGTGGGGGAGAGAGGGTCACCTTGTTTGATTCCCCTAGAGGCAGTAAAAAAAACCATGGGTGTTTCCATTGATGAGAATAGAGTGAGCATTATTATTCAGCCATCTTCTGTTTAAGATTATGAAATCCATATTAAAACCTCTAGCATGAAGAACCTCCTCAATGAAATCCCAGTGAATGGTGTCATAGACTTTGCAAATATCCAATTTGTAAATCAGATTTCATCCTCTGCATCTTTTATCCAGATCTTGAAATAATTCCTGAGCTAAAAGGACATAATCCACAATGCTTCTACCTTTGATGAAGGCAGTTTGGTTATTGCTGATGATTCTATTTAGGTGAGGTTGAATTCTGGCCACCAGAATCTTGCTAATGATTTTAGAGATCACACTGGTGAGACTTATGGGTCTGTACTGGTCCCATCTGTTACACACAGTTTCTTTAGGGATAAGGACAATGGTTGAAGAAGTGAAATACTTGGTGGGTTCAATACCAGTGAAAAAGGCCTGCACAACATCCATAACATCATATTTAATGACATTCCAAGCTGATTTGTAAAATTCAGCAGAAAAGCCATCAGGACCTGCTGCTTTATTGCTATCAATAGAGTTTATGGCAATCTTGATCACCTCTTTAGAAGGGTTGTCAACAAGCTTGAGAGTAGAAGTATAATGTCTACAGTGGTCAAACAAATTGCCTTTAACTTCAGTCCTAGCCACCTCACTTCTAGTGAAGAGCCTTTTGTAATGCTCAACAACACTATCAGCAATATCTTGGGGAGTGTTCAGCCAGTCTCCCTTGGAGTCTTTGATCTTATGAATCTCATTACATTTCCTTTTGTGATTAATAATAGCATGGTAATATCTAGAATTTCTGTCCCCCAAATAGAAATAATTTTGAACAGCTTTCTGATGGAGGAGTTGTTCTTGGAAGTGAACAACATTCAATAGTCTTTCATTGGCATTATAGAAATCAGTTTCCAAATTAGGATTAAGACTAATTTTGGATTCCAAGTCATTTACAATGGCTTCAGCTTCCACCACCCTAGTGTTTAAATTGCCAAAAAGTCTGCCAATTCCAGGGTTTGAGTTTAACAGCAAGCCTTTTATGTATAATCCATAATTTCACCCAAGGATTGTTCTTGTGATAGCTGGCCCATATAGAACTAAATTAATTCAAAAAATCTGGGTGTGATGACCAGACATTTAAATATCTGAAATTTTTTTTAGTGGGGTTTATGGAGCTGCTGATGGAGATCAAAAGAGGTCTGTGGTCTGAACCAGGCATTGATAGATGAGAGACAGATGTAAGGAAAGAATCATTAAGCCACTGATCATTAACAAGAGCTCTATCAATTCTTTCCCAAACCTTACCTCTTCTCCAAGTGAATCTGTGGCCAGAGAAACCCAAATCATAGAGTCTAGCCATATGCATGTTGTCTAAGAAGAAGTTCATTTTGTTAATATTAGGAGGTCTTCCTCCAATCTTTTCATCTGAAGAAGTCATGCAATTGAAATCTCCACAGACCAGCCATTTTAAAGAGGTGTTAGTGCTCAGGTTAATGAGCTCCTTCCAAAGCTCCACTCTCCCAGCAGAAGAGCTAGTGGCATAGACAAAAGTAATATGAGCAAAATGGCAATCCATAGAGAGGGAAACATGTAAGAACTGAAGGTGATCTAAGAGGATTTGCTAAGAGACTTCTTTCCTGCAGAGTAACCAAATCTTATTGTTACAATTAGCAGCAAAATGAAACCTAGGAAATTTTTTAATGATTCTATACTTATGCTTAGACACCATTGGTTTCTGAAGAGCAATACACCAAAGCTTGTACACCCTATTCAGATGCAATAATCTACTAAAAAGACCTAAGATGTGCCAATCCCCTAACATTCCAGCAAAGTAGGTCAATCATTGATCATTTTTCATCTCCTCCTTGTTCTAGGAAGAGATTCCAAACTTTTGGACATTAATTCTCTAGAGGTAGCTGCATTATGCTACAGCTCATGCATCAACTTCTTTTTCTTTTTGGACTGATGGATCTGCCATTCTTCCTCTAGGTATAATTTTAGATTTTGAACCACATTATCATCCACAACATTAATAATATTAGGCTGCAATGTAGGAAGGTCAGTATGATCCTTATAACAAGGAGTCAAAGTTAAGTCTTTGGGCAAGACAGTTGTTCTGAGTTCAGAACACATTGCAGGGACTTCACCAGGAGAAGAGGGAACATCAATAGGGGTAAGGGGAGGGGACAAAGGGATCAGGTTAGTGGAAGGTTCAGATGGGCCTTCAACAGGAAGTACAGTCCCAGCAATGAGGAAAAATGGTTCAGCTTGAGGGTCTTTAGGTTGGGAAGGGGCAAGAGTGGAGGGGGGGGGGCAAAAAAGAGGTTCCATTAAGATGAGCTTCAGCTAGGACTTCCACCAAGGGTGGGCAGTCAGAAGTAAGGGTAATTGAAGTAGGTAGAGAATCAGATTCTGGATTTTGGGCCAAGTTTCTGGTGGGAGAAGGTGAATCCAGCTGTGGAGTAGTAAGTGGTTGTTTAGGGAAAGCTAACAGTCCAGAGGCTGAATTCATTTTCTTGGGATGTAATCTGAAGCATCTATTGTCAGTGTGTCCAAACATCTTACAATTATGACAATAATATGGTCTTTGATCTATAACTATTTTCTTCCAATTGCCATTGTTAGCTGTACCCAACCAAATTTCATCAATTTCAGGTTGGGTGATATCCCTTTACACTAGGATTCTAGCCACAGAATGTCTTGACAGGTTAAAGGTAGGAGCATCCAGCTTCATGTGTCTTCCAAGGGCAGTGCCAATGGTAAAAAGAACTTGGTGGTTGAAAAAATGAAGCTTCAATCCAGGCAGCTTAAACCATATAGGAACTATTGGAGGTTTCTTTGAAGGGTCAAAATCAATGGTCCATTTCAGCAGTTTCATAGAGATGCCATCCAAAAAAAGAACTGGCTTAGCAAAAAGCCTTACATAACCTTCTTCCTTAGCTAACTGAATCATTATATGCCTTCCATCCATTAGTCCAACTTTCCAAGCACCAACCAGCTTTAAATCATCAAAATACTTCCTTATATCATCCATTTTAGGATGGCTGAATTGAAATTTGCCTACCAGGGTGAATTTTCGAGCCTCAGCCAAAGTGTTGATTTCCTGATCAGAACACAGTAGCCACCTTGCCTCTTTTTCTGCATAAATATTTCACATAGGGGCAATCTCCTTTACCAAAAGTAGCATCATGATAGGCTTGGAGGAAGACAAGATTCTCAACATTTTACAATGTTTCAAAACCCTTTCCCACCACATCAACAAAAGTGGCTTTAGACCATTGGATGTTAGTTTCTAAATCAATGGGAGTAGGAGAGGTCATTAAGTACAGCCACAGCAAACACAGGGTGGACAAACTGAGAAAAGAACCAATGGAACAGTAACTGAAAAGCTCAAGAGAAAACAACAGCAGAAAAGAGACCTTCAAACAAGTGAAACACCTCCTGGAAGTTAAAGAAGGGTGGGGAGAAACACAAACACAATCAAGGAAGGTCAGAGAGAAGCAGCACAGCACCATTGAGACAGAAACCCTAGCAGAGCTNTATATATATATATATATATATATATTAATTAGAAAGTTCTACATTACTTGATAACAATACATATACTTGCGTAATATCGCATTTTGAAATATTATAACTACATTCTTATTTGCTTCATAGTGAAAGATTTACCTAGCTTTGCTTTGGATCAAGTTTCTGGCTTTGTTGCAAATTAAGAATATCTATTGAGGAAATTAATTGCATACATCGCATTTTACATATATTTATATAGAAAATTAGGATCAATAATACTTTAATATAAGTTTAGAAATGTATATAAGCCTCTTTCCTTAAGTTGATTCAAGTGAAACCAATTTTTGATAAGGCATCTCCTCAAACTTCTCCTCGCATATATTTTTCTTTTTGCTTTTTTTTTTCTTTTTTATTACTTTTTATTTTCCTTTTTTTTCTTTTAGGATCATTTTTTATCCCCCTTATTTTATTTTATTTTTCATGTGAGGATTACTATATCTCGATAGCCTTTAATGATTTTGAATTTCACTATCCTCTTCTTTAAGTTAAAAACTTCCTACATTTCTTAATTATAATGCATTTCATAAAGCCTTAATCCTTTCTTATTTTATAACTCTAAGACTCTCTTAATATTTAAAAAATACAATTTCCTTTATTTTAAATAGTAGACACATAACTGTATGCTCTTATACTAAATATCTTATTTTGTAGAACTAATCTTCATTATTAATGATTTTGAACAATTTTATTTAAAATTAAATATTTTATTGTTGAGGACAAATAAAGTTTAGTTTCATTTAAGAAAAAATTTTCACCCCCCTTCCACGTACAAACTTAAATTTTGAATAGTTAAAGAATTTAATACAAAAACAAAGGTAGAAAACATTAAATGCATTTAAATAAAACAAACCTGTAGAGGGCTTTGAACTTGAAACTTTGCAGGTACCAATTTAAAAAGAACAGGGCATACAAATTATGTAAAGCATGCAAAAAGATTTGTTAAGTAGAGAATATTTCTAAACATAAGTAACAAACTACTAAAACAAACAATTATGAAATAAAAAAATAAATAATCAACCTCTACACATAAAAGTTCAACACCTGTTTATAATACATATCATTTTAGAAATAAAGTTCACCAACTAAGAGCAACATGAAAATAAAATCAAACTACAAAAAATAAGCATGAAAGTAAACTACTCATCATCCTCCTCCTCCTCATCATATTCATGTTCTTCATCAAATTCTAATTTAGGCTTTTAGGGTGTAAGGTAGGGGCAGGTAGGGAATTCCACATTATGATTGCCCCTTAAATACTTTGTCATTGCCTCATTATAAGACTCCTCATAATTCACTTTCCATCGCATGTACTCATCAATATGATAATTCATAGCTTCCATAGTTCTCAGCTGATTCCTATATATCAAAATATAACTCTGGTGAATAAGTAACAGCTCCATACAATTCTTTAAAGAAGTAGTGCAGGATGTAGAAGCTCTAGAAGCTGAAGTAGAAAGTACATCACTGCCTTTACCTTTAGCTTTTTGTCTAGCATGCAACTCATATGTATGAACACTAGGCTTGCTGATAGGTTTAAATAGTTGTATCAATTCATCAGATCTATCATACCCCACTCCTGATTGATCAAATAGATTAAAAATCAAAGTTGGGTACCCAAAACCTCTAGTAGTCCCACCTCTAGAAGAAGTATGGGCATTGCGATAGATAAAAGCACCAATGTTTATTTTCTTCAATTATTGAATATGATGTGAGGTTTTTGTGTACGCGTTGTAAATATCTTTCAATACTACAACACTCACATGACAATACAATTACTAAATAGGCAACTCAATCACAGTAAAAATCACTTCAGCATAAATTGTTTTATATTTTAAAATCTTTAAGTGTCAAACTTAATAATTACGCAAGTATATATGTCACTCAAGTAATAAAAGGCTCTAATGAAGTCTTGAGTATCAATCCCACACGAGATGGAAATTATGTTGTTTTTAATATAAAATAGTATATTCAAACTATAAAAACTTAAGTACAAGAAACAAATCTAAAGTAAATTTAATGTATGCATAATGAAATGCATCTAAAAGAACGAAGTTAACTAAGCTATTTTCTAAACTTCAAAGTTAAACTTACTATAACTAAAAAAGTTTTGTAATTAAGAGTTGAAATTTTAGAAAGCATCCTTCCCCTTTATAATGAGTTTATGGTTAGTGAAGTAACTAAAATCCTTTTAAAATATATATAAAACTGTATTGTGCCAAATAGGAGCAATCATATTCTTTACCCTCTGAGAGTACATGCGTTTATGGTTAGTGAAGTAACTAAAATCCTTTTAAAATAAATATAAAATTGTATTGTGCCAAATAGGAGCAATCATATTCTTTACCCTCTGAGAGTACATGAGGAACTTTGACTAATTTAGAGTTTGGTCCCTAAATTCGTGGTTAAGTTAAGAGGATACTGGCTCCCACTCCAGAGCTCCCACTTCTCCCTCCCTTGAGGGCTAACAATCTCTCTTTAGTTTTAAAGCAACTGAACCAAATTCATGATTTTAGTCCATCTCCCTAAAATCTCCAATTCTGCGCCCATCAAATTATATTTCCTTATTTATTTGCACTCAACCCAACGAAATACATTCATACACATGAAATTGAATGTAACTCTTACCTTATTGTAAAAAGCATAACCCTTTCGGATCTTATGTTTCTCAACAAATTTTAATATTTTAATTGGCTAGATTGAAAAGTAAATGAAGATGAGAGTTTGAATCATCACAATTTATTGACATTTAAAACCTTGCACAACAATATTAGTTCTTCACAGAACCATATCTCATTATATGGACTACTTAGAATTCATGAGAAGGATGCAAAAAAACATAGATTATATATATAAAAACAAGTTTATAAAACAAAGAATAGAAAGAACACAACTTATTTCACACTCTTCAAGAAAATCCCTTAAAGTTCTCTTTAAGCACTTTCACTTTTTACAATCACACTGAATTCTCACCTAGAAATGCAATGAAGAAGAAACCTCTCACCTTCCCTCTCCTCTTAAAACTCTAGAAGAAAAACCTAACTCTTCCTCCTAGACTTCTCACGCCCCACTCACACAACACCTCATGCCTCTCTCTTCTGCAACTCACCCAGACACTCTCCAAAGACCTCACATGTCTTCTCTATTTAGGCGCTAGCCTTGACTTCATAGGAATTCAAAATTCCCTCCTTTTTCCCACAAGGCACATATCTTCACATCAAAAGATAAATCCCTTCATCCAAGAGACATATCTCTTCATTCAAGAGCCTTTCCAAAGTGTCTAGATGCAATGAATCACTCCATGTGGTGTTTGAATTTCTTGGAGCCTTCTAAAATAGCTAAAAAATAGTCAATAACTACACAATTTATTTTAATTCATCTTTAGTTCCTTTTGCACTGTTACAACGCCTCTGGCACCAGTTTATTGGAGTTCTGCACTGTTCTCTGCATTCTGGTGCATCTGGTGCCAGTTCTGGTGCCTCTTCTCTGGAAAATGGTGCCTTTGGCCAAAATGCTGAAAAATTGCATTTTCACTCCAAATTTCCTCCTTTTTGCTCTTTTTTTCTCCAAATGCCTAAAATCACTATACCTCTAGCAAAACATGAAAATAACCTTCTTTAAAGTTTAATGTCACCAAATTTGAGCATAAAATGTATACACAAAATTGCACATTTTTTTGGTGTATCAAAATCCTCCAAACTTAAATGTTATTTTCCTCAAGTGACTTTTTTACTACATAAAAATATGACTTATGGAAAAGATTAACTTATAAATCTCTATAATTTGGTTTAATAAATATAATAGTATAACTTAAGAAAAAAATTTAACAACTTCGGTTAAAATTAAAAATATAAGGGCACATAGTAGTCAAGTCTAAGATTTCTGAGTCTCTATTCATTTCAAGAAGAACTGTAATTTTTCACATCAAAGATACTTAGAGTGTCCATATGAAAAAGAATTTCATAAAAACTTTAATATTAAGGATTCTAATATTCTATTACAAGTTTAGAAAATGTAATAAAGCTTTTTTTTTCTCAAGTTGATTCAAGTGAAGCAAATTTTTTATTAGACATCTCCTCAAGCTTCTCCTCACATATTTTTGTTTATTTTTCCATTTTATTTTCTTTTTCTTTTCTTTTTCTTTAGAATCATTTCAATCTTTTCTTTTATTTTCTTTTCATGTGAGGATTACTATATCTAGATAGCCTTTAAAAATATTGAACTTCACTATCCTCTTCTTGAAGTTAAAATTTCTTACCTTCCTTCATTTTTTAAATTCTTATTAGCTTTGAAGATTTTTCATAAAGTTTCATTATTTTGATCTTATATAAAACTCTAAGATTCTTAATACTTTAAAAATTTAATTTCCTTTACTTTAAATAGAAAAAAAACATAGTCTTGTCTATTCATATTTAATATCTTAACTCTAGAGTTGACCTTCATTTTTAAAGATTTTTGCTTAAATTTACTATAACATTTAAAAAACAAAAAAATAGTTATCTAAAGTTAGCCTCAAATACCAAAGGTCAGGTTAAATTAATTTTTAAAAATATAGCTAATCAAGGATAAATAAATTTTAGTGTACTTCTTTTCTAAATAAATTTTTCTGTCCCCAAAACTTAGATTTTTCTAATAATAAGTAAAGAATGTAGTAAAAGAATTGTAGGTGGAAAGAATATAGAAAATGCATAAAAAAAATAACTTGTAGAGGGTTTTCAGCATTAAACTTGGCTCTGACACATTGCAGGTACTAATTAAAAAGTACATGATTTAAAGAATTAAATGAAATATAATATTTTAATAGGATTTGTTAAGAAAAGGTGAATTAAAAACATATGCAGTAAATTAAAGAAATAAACAATGTTGAAATAAAAATATATAATTTACATCCATACAACAATCAAGTTTAATAATACCACTTATTACACACATAATTGTCCAAATCATGACAACAATAATAACACAAATCAAACAAAAATGAATAAAAATTGATAATACCATAACAAATCATCATTCATTATCATCCTCCCCTTCTTCTTCCTCTTCTTCTTCATCTTCTTTTTCTTCTACTTACAAATTTTCTTGCACATAATGCCTAAAACTAGGGCTTGTAGGAAATTCTACAGTATGATCACCCCAAGATATCTAACCATAGCCTCTTAATATGCAATATCATGTTGAACTCTTCTCTGTTGATAATCATCATTATGAGCATTCTTTGACACCAAACCACCTATTTTATTTTGTAAATTCACTATATCTGATTGTTAAATGATCAATTACTCCATAATATTTTCAAGTTAATAAGTAGTGGAAGTAGATGGTCCTGTAGCTGATGTAGAAGTTATATCACTCCCTCCTCTTCTAGCTCTAGATCCAGCAAATATATCAAACTTATGAATTGTGGGTTTCTCAATGGGTTTAAGTGGTTGCAACATTTCTTCATCCTTATTAAAATCTACTCCTGATTGTTCACACAAAATGAAAATAAGGGCAGGATACCCTAAACCACTAGAGGTTCTTCTCCTAGTAATACTCTGAGCATTTTACAAAATAAGAACGCTAATATCAACAACCTTCATTTATTGTATGCAATTATTCAGTATTTCTCTCTCTTTGGCTATTTCACTAAGGTTATTAATTGGAAGTAGTTTTGCAGAAATAAAGTAATTTCATGCTTTAGATTTCACATTTAACATGTTGTGGAGAAATTTACCTTATGATTATTATTAATTTTCTGTTCTCCCCTTCCATCAGTAAGATAGGCAATTACTTCTTCAAGAGTTGAATCAGAAATTACAAATGCAGAATAGTCATAATGAAACTTGTCCAACAACCTATATAGTCTATTGATCCTTTGTTAATTAAATTCAACATGTTTCCCTCTAACATAAATGTGCTAGTCAGAGACACTCAAAGTTTGGCAGAAAATTCTCAAAAATAGGAACAATTGCTACTATGGTGAAGTAGCAAAAAGTCTCCCAGTTTTGAGCAAAAATTAGCCTTTCAATCAAACCTCTTGAGTTTGAGATTGCACTCTCCTTAATCAATTTTATTGTACCCATCATAGTATTGTAATTATACTGAGCCTTCAAATTAACAAATAGTCTCACATTAAAACCTCCTGAAGGCTTTACTATTTTTACTTTTGGATCCATAGCAATTTCTAAATAAATTCAGAATAATAGAAATCAAGCTCCAAAAATAGGAATAACTTTCACCATGGGTTCTCTTTAAAATTCTTCAAAAGACCATCAAATTTTCAGATTTCCATAATGTAGGAAAAATCCAATGTGAAAATAAAAAAATTCTAAGTTAAAGTGAATCTCTTACCAAGGGAAGATGAAATCCATGACTTTTTAGCCTTCAAATCTCCTCAAGTCCAATAAATAGCAAGCCCTAAGTTGAGTTTTGGCCTTAGTCTAAAGGTAAGAGAAGGCCTAAGTAGTAAAAATGAGGTTTAACAATTGATTTTTGTAATTTTAAGTAAATTTGGGTGTTTTCGGGAAACTCGCGCCTCAAGCGCTAAATATGCCATTTCTGAAAAATTTGATTTCAATCAAGAGTGCCTTAACTCCTTTGAAACATTAAAGGAAAAATTAATCACTACCCCGATAATTGTTTCACCTAATTAGGAGTAACCATTTGAGCTATTGTGTGATGCAAGAGATTATGCAATTGGAGCTGTTTTAGGGTAGAGATATGAAAAAAGTTTAAAGTTTTATATTATGCTAGTAAAACTCTAAGTGATGTTGAAATTAATTATGCCACTACTAAAAGAGATTTATTAGCAATTGTTTATGCTTTTGATAAGTTTTGGTCATATTTTATTAGAGCTAAATGTGTTGTGCATACAAACTACTCTGTGTAAAATATTTGATGCAAAAGAAGAATGCAAAACTAAGATTAGATGGGTACTTCTGATGCAAGAATTTAATTTTATGGTAATAGATAGAAAAGTATCTGGTAATCAAACACCTGATCATTTATCTAGGCTAGAACAACAAGAAACATTTGATCTTGAAAGAGAAACTAACAAAACTTTTGAGGATGAACAACTAAATACTATTAAATATGGGAAATATCATTGTATGTTGATATTGTGAACTACATTGTTAGTGGTGTTTTACCATATGGATTAACAAAGCCACATAAGAGAAAATTTATTTTTGGGATGACCCATATTTATATAAATAATGTAAAGATTTAGTTATGCGGAGATGTGTGCCTTATGAAGAAATTGAAAAAAATCATTCAAAATTGTCATGATTCTAAATTTGGGGGTCATTTTGGAATTGATAGAACTGTAAACAAAATTTTACAATCTGGATTCTGTTGGCCTAATCTATTTAGAGATGTTTATATATATATATATATATATATATATATATATGCATGTGATCAATGTCAGCGAGTAGGCAATATTTCAAAATGAAATGAAATGCCCCTGAATTTTACTTTGAAAGTTGAAAAGTTTATGTTTGGGGATACCTTCATTTGGACATAAATATATTATAATTGGAGATACAAATTGGGAGCCGAGAGAAAATGAACGTGTAAGTTTTTCTTCATCATTATTGAATCCTCCATCAAAGGCATGACATCTCTTTATTTCATCAAAATTTCTTCCTACCATGAAAATCAGTAAAGTGACAAAGGAAAGTGTTATCTTGAATTATTGTATTCAAACCAAAAGACTATGATGTGGGTGATTTAAGTGTAAATTTTTTTCCAAGTTTGATTATAAACGGATCGACTTTTGGGCTGGAGCATCCATCTACCATATTCCAACCATGTAGTCAGTCACAATTGCCTTATGAATGTTGGGAAAAAAGTGCTTCAAAGCCCATGGACCCAGAAATTTATTGCAACTACATAGAAAATTTGGAGGACCATAACATGAACATTCTTATGGATCAATCATCTTAAAATTCATCTTCTATTTAGCTCTGCTTTCCTTATATTTCACATGATATTCAAAAAAGGATCACGAAGTTGGAAAAAGAGGTACAAAATATTATGAATTTAATGTGAAACATCTCTGACATATTTGATCATTTGAATTAGAGGATGAAGAAACAATTTGAACATACGTGACGCAGAAAAGAAGGTATGGTGCATATGTTTAAGTAAAATTCTTAGGTTGAAGATGATTCACCAAATGAATTTCCTCACCTACCTTTTACAACTTATACGTTCACTTACCAATCAATGGGAAATATTCAAGTAGATGAAAGTGATGAAGATGTTTAAACCATCTAAAGTACAAAATTCGTAATTATGTGTGCTTTTTTTTTGTTATGTGTTTGAGTTGGATGTCCTTTATTTTCATTGTTGTGCATTATATGTGTTATATGTTAAGTGTTTGATATTTATTTTTCAGTGTTAGTTTGTGTGTTATGCTTTTTTTGCTGAATTTGCTATATTGGTTTGAAAAATGTTGGTTTGCAAAAGGGTGGACTTTATATATAAATGTGGGTTTTGTGTTGTTTATGAAAATATATTGTTAGAAGACTGTTTAAATATGAATATTCTATCCAACATTTGGTCCAAAAAAGTTAAAGGAAAGTGATCTTTCTAGGTGGCTGAATTTTATTTTCTATAACCAATGCAGATTGACCAATCAATGACTTGTCTTGTTGTATTAATTCATTATTCTTATTTATCACAGCAGTCACAACCCTTTTCTCAGGAACGCCTTGAATTGGACTCACCTAAGCACTGTATGAATAAGATATCATATTCTATCATCTAACCATTTTAAAATTTCTTTCATAAATACTTCTTTCATCATAAAGTTTAATCTTTTTTGAGGATCAGGTTTTGGTTCATGATGTTCTTCCAATAAAATTCTACGCATACAAATAGACGGATTGATTCATTTGATATCAGCTAACGTCCATCCAAAGGCTTTCTTATATCTCCTTAAAGTTTCCAACAACTTTTGTTATTATGCTTCAGTTGATTCTCATGATACAATAATAGAAAATGTAGATAAATCTCCTAAAAAGCATATTTTAAATGTGTAGGAAGTGTTTTCATTCTAGTTCAGGAGGTTTCACATTCAAAGAAATCAAATTTTTATTTTTATCTGTATGATCTAACAATTCAAATTGTTCCTAAACATAATCTAATTCTTCATTACACACTTCCAAAGAGTTATCTTGATTTATATCTTCATCTTCATATTCCAAATGTTCTTCTTCAGTTTTCTTTTCAAATGTATCTGTGAAATGTTCACTCCTTAAATAATTGTTAATATCCATCCTAAAGCATTCATCATATCTTCCTTTTGTCAGGTATCTCATTGATTTTTTGATATTAAATGTAACTTCTCGATCATTAACTCTCATTGCTAACTCTCCTTCATGCACATCTCTCAAAGCTCTTCCAGTAACAAGAGATGTTCTCCCTAAAATGATATGAAATTCTTTACCTTCCTCCATATCTAACACAATAAATACACATGAACGATAAAGTTATTAAATTTCACCCAAACATCTTTTATAATTACTTAAGGATAGGAAATTAAATGATCAGCTAACTAAAGAGTTACAGTAATAGGTGAAATTTCTCATAAACTCAACCTTCTGAAAAATCGATAGTGGCATAAGATTAATACTGGCTCCCAAATCACATAATGTTTTTCCTAAAAATATTTATCCAATAGCACAAGAAATAGTAAAACTACCAGAATCTTTAAGTATTTTAGGAAGTTTTTCTGAATTTTTGAGCTACACTCATCACTAAGTGCAACAGTCTCATTATTGCTAAATTTACTTTTTTTTATTAAGTTTATCCTTCAAAAACTTCACATAGCTTGACATTTGCTCTAGGGCTTAAACAAATGGAATGTTCATCGTTAATTTCCTTAATATTTCCAAAAAAAAATTAAATTGGTTATCTATGTTATTGTCTTCAATATTTGAGGAAATGGAGGTGTTGGTTTTTCTACAGTGATTTTCATTGGTTTAATAGGATATTCTGAATCAAGATGAAAATATTTGCTAGACTTTTCATTTTCCACCCCTTCTTTCTCAACTTCATTCTCTTTTTAAACTTTTATTTCTAATATTGTTTCACTTCTCAGTTGAATAGCCTTGATTTACTCTTTATTCTGATTTTTAGGATTAACTTCAACATTACTAGGCAAAGTTCCTGTAGGTATATTGCTAAGTGCAGTAGCAATACATCCCAATTATTTTTCCATGTTTCTAGTTGCAGCTCCTGGGATTTATAATTTTGCTCCTTTACCTTGTAACTGTGCTCGCATTTGCAATATTAATTCTTCCATAAACATATTCTTCTTCTTAATTTGTGAATTATTATTAAAACCTAAAGGTTTATAATTAGAATTTCCCTGATTGTTGGAATTTCCCAATCGGTTCGCAGACTTGGTCCCCCCATTGCATATTTACCACATTAGAGTTATTATTACTCCAGCTAAACTTAGGGTGAATTTTCTAACCAGGATTATAATAATTTGAATAAGGATTATTAGTTTAATTGTTTATTGCATTTAAAGTTTCATATGATGACTGAGAATATATCATTTGTCCCAATAAATTTTCCTCAAGCACAAGAGGTGTCTGAGAATAATTCATTATATAATGATCTATATTCTTTGATATTACAACAATTTGAGGAGCCAAACTAGATATTGGATCAGAATCATGAATATTAGCTACTATTTTTGGAGTTACCCTTTTAGAGGGCCATTGAAAATTTTTAGAAGAAATATCTTCAATTAAAGAATATTCTTAATAGAATGGTTTTGACATTAATGATCCACCAGCAACAACATTAATTATAAATCTAAGAGATCCAACCAATCCATTATAAAAAGTTTGAATTATTAGCCAATCTAATAAGGCATGGTGTCGATACTTCCTATGGAAATCTTTAAAGTGTTCCCAAGCTTCATTAATTGATTCTTCTTCAAACTGAGAAAAAGATGTGAAACCATTTCTAAGCTTAGTAGTGTTTGATAGTGGGAATTATTTAGATAAAAATTTATGTTATAATTTTCCTCAATTTCTGATAGATCCAGGTGCTGACAATTTTAACCATATATTAGCTTTATCCTTAATAAAAATGAAAAAAGTCTAAGTCTGACACATCATTCGACACTGTATCATACTTAAATATAGTACAAAATTCTAGAAAACTAGCAAGATGTAAGTTAGGATCTTCAGTTGGCGTTCCCCCGAATTGGTTATTTTGTACCATTTGAATAATAGCAGTATTAAGCTCAATGAATTAGTAGTTACATCATGGGTTTGTATACTCAAATGAATTTCATTTTCGGTAGGATTAACATAATTTTTAAAGGTCTCTGATGATGTTCAATTTTAATTTCTGGATTATTTAAGTTTGTCGTCAGTTTATTCAAATTTTCTAACTCTTTTTGTTGTTCTCAAATTTTTCTAATAGTTTTATTTTCTAACTCAAAATCGGAAGTTACTAAACATTCAGATCTTAAACTATGAATACACAAACCCAATAAGACATTATAATAAGCAAACACACTAAAACATAAATATATTAATTAAACTACAACTTTTCTCAATATAAACTTTTTCAGTTCAAACATAATTTTCTAAATTATAAAGTAATTTACTGTTATCTCAATGGGAATGGCACTATAAACTTGATGGTGGGTTTTTTTTATGCGTTGTAAATAACTTTCAATACTACAACAGACACACGATAGCACAATTAGTAAATATATAGATCAATAACAATGAAAATCACTTTAGTATAAATAGTTTTATATTTTAAAATCTTTAAGCTGCCAAACCTAATAATTATGCTAGTACACATCTCGCTCAAGTAATAAAGGGCTCTAACGGAGTCCTGAGTACTGATCCCACAGGGAAGATGAAAATTCTTAAGGTTATAATGTAAAACTTAACATTTAAAATATAAAAACTTAAGTAAGAAAAAAAAATCTAAAGTAAGTTTATATATGCTAAATGAAATGTAGCTAAAAGAGCTAAGCTAACTAAGTTATTTTCTATACTTCAAAGTTAAACTTACTAAGCTAAACAAAGTTTTGTATCAAAGCGTTCAAATTTAAGAAAGCATCCTTCCCCTTTATAATGAGTTTATGGTTAGTGAATTATATAAAATCATTTAAAATTATATATTAAATATTATTGTGCCAAATAGGCGCAATCCAATTCTTTACCTTCAATCGAGTGCATAAAGAACATTGACTAATCCAGAGTTTGCTCCTTAAATATGTGGTTAGTTTGAGAGGATAGTGGCTCCCACTCTAGAGCTCCCACTTCTCCCTCCCCTGAGAACTTACAATCTCACTTTAGTTTGCAAGATACTAGACCTAATTGAGGATTTTAGTCTATCACCCTAAAATCTCCAATTCCTTGCCCATTAAAATTTATTTCCCTATTTATTTGCATTCAATCCCATGGACTACACTCTCACCCATGAAATTAAATGTGACGCTTACCTTGTTGTAGCAAGCATAGCCCTTTTAGATCTTATGTTTCTTAATAAATTTTAACATTTCAATTGTCCAGATAGAATAGTAAATAAAGATAAGAGTTCATCGTAGGGAGAAGGATAAAGAGGACTACTTAGAATAGAAGAGAAGGATATGAAAAAACATGGATTTTATATTTAAAAAGCAAGTTTACAAAACAAATAAAGGAAAGAACACAACTTATCTCACACTCCACCTCAAGCAAATCCCTTGAAGTTCCCTTTAAACACTTTCTTTCTTTACAATCACTCTTAATTCTCTCTTAGAAATGAGATGAAGAAGAAATATCCCACTTTCCCTTTCCTCTTAAAACTCTAGATGAAAATCCTCTTCAAAACAAAACTCTCCTCCAAGACTTCTCACGCCACACAACACTTCTAAAACTTCCCTCTAGACTTCTTAAGAGGGTCGTAAGCCTCTTCTGCAAGGAAATTCAAAACTCCCTCCCTTTTCTCAAGAGGCAAACATCTTCACATAAAGGGACAAATACCTTCATCCAAGAGACATACCTCTTCATTCAAGAGCATTTCAAAAGTTTCTAGATGCATTGAACCACTCCATGGGGTGTTTGAACTACTTGGAGCCTTCTAAAACCTCTCAGAAATAGTCATAACTGACACAATTTATCTTAATTTGTCTCTAGCACCTCTAAAGCCTGTTTACTGGAGTTCTACACTCTTATAAAGATTCTGATGCCTTTGGCACCTCTTCTCTATTAAGTCGTGCCTTTTGTGCCAATTCTGGCAAAGTGACTGATATAAATTATATGGTTAATCATGTTCAAAGATATTTGAAACTCAACCATGACTATGATATGAGTTTTAATACATCTCTAATGAGTTTTTAATGAGGTGATCATGATGTTTAGTTTCTATCAAATCCTCCATTTTTGGATTATCACCCTAAGGACTATATAGAAGAGGTGGACGACACTGAGGATGAGACTGAATAGGTTGATGGAGAAGATTAGTATTGTTGTTTTTTTGTTATTTTATTTATTTATTTAGATATATTTATTTATGTTGTTAGATGTTCTGAACTATTAGACGTAGTAATTGTTGTTGTGGATTTGATTCAATTCAGATTTATCACTACTTGTTACATATACTGCTTGTTGTTTGAGTTACTGCACTACTGAATGTCAACTGATACTACTGTTGTTATGCATGTTTGTTATGTTTAGTAAAGTCCTGTACTTAGCCATTTCTTTTTGTTTTATACATACTAATTAATGCTTTAGTACTTTTGTAAATTTGCTTTTAATCCTTTAATGCTTAAAGTTAAACCCTTCTTAGAAAATCTTTTTTTAAATCTGCTTCCTACTTCTAAATTTTCTTTTTTTAACATGTTTAACAAAAACTTAAGTTTGGGGGATGGAGAAAAACTTAAAAAAATCCATAATGTTATTTCTCCTTAAGAAACTATATTCAAAGAAAATATCTTTTTAAAAGAAATATGGGGTATGTGGTGTTATTATTAGAGAACTAGATTTTTTTATTCTATAGAAGTGGTGGTAGACTTAAGTAAATTTTTGGTGATAAATGTTAGTTCTAAGAAATAAGATATTAAGTAAAAGAGAATAGGGATATGATTTTACTATTTAAAGTAGAAACGAGATTGTCTTTTATAAATTATGAGGATCTTAGATCTATACATTAAAGAATTGAGAATCCATGAAAAATAATTTTCAAAAACTAGTACAAATTATCAAGGTAAAGAAATATGATGAGTTTTAACTTTAATAGAAGGATAGTGAAGTTAAAAATCATTAAAGGTGATCCAAATATAGTAATCCTCACCAAGGAAAAAAAGTATTGAAAATGATGTTGAAAGGAAAAAAATAAAAGAAAAAGAAAAAGAAAGAGGAAAAAAAACAAAGAAAAGAAAAGTATATGTGAAAGTAAGGAGAAGCTTGAGGGGATGCCTGATTAAAAAATGGCTTGACTTAAATTATTTTAAAGAAAGAGGCTATATTACAACTTTGAGCTTTTATTTTCCTAGAGTATTAGTTTACCTTTACTAGTAGCGTTCTCTCCAATTCTATATGTTACTTTTTTTAGACCTCTATGTTTTTCAAACTATAATTAATTTTTGAAATGAATAGAAAATTAGAATTCGTAAACTTGATTACAAAACATTCTTTTGCCTTATTTCTAGCCTGAAATACTATGATTTTCTTAATGTCATAACTACCCCATTTATAGGAAAAAACTATAGAGGTCTTTAATGAAACCTACTACCACATGTTATATATTTAGTTCTTAAGAGAAATAAGCTACATGAGGACAAGTAACACTTAAGTTTGGGGGATTTTGACATGGCTAAAATATGTTTCTTTTATTTTCACATTTAATGCCTATTTTTAATGATATTGCGCTTTAATGAAAAGTATTTTTGGTGTTTTTAATTGTAGGTACACCAAATGGAGCATATGGAGCAAATGGAGCAAATTGAACAAAAAAATAGAGCAATTTGGAGTCAAAAGAAGCAAAGAGGCCAATATTGACCTAACGCCTGCCAGAGGCGGTTATCTAGAAGATTCAATGAACATGGAAAAATTTTAAAGGGGTGTTTGAAGAAACCCGTGGGGATTTTGAAAGCTCTATTTAAAGATGCTTGTGGAGATTCAAAAGGGGATTCTTTTAAAGAGAAAAGAGAGTTATTTTAGAGAGAATGAGAGTCTCCTTGGAGAGGAGAAAGTATTGAAAGCTTCCTTATATTTGGAGGAGAAGAGGAGAAGTGAGAGATTTCTTCTTCATACTATTCTAAGAGAGATTGGAGTGGAATTTTTAGGAGAGTGAGTGATTCAAAGGAACTTGAAGGATTGCTTGGGAAAGAGTTTATGATAAATCATGCACTTTGTTTATTTTACTTAGTCTTTTTTGTAAACTTACTTTTTAACTATTAATCTAAGTGCAGTTGTTTCTTCCCCATGAGATATGAGTAGTTTCCTTTGTGTTTCTGCAATGAGGAATAATTATGTGTAAAAATGAAACTAAGTAGATGTGCTTTAAATTCCTTAAATTGTGATTATTTAACTCTATGCTTAAATTACTTATCGATCTGACCAATTAATTTATTAAAATCTATTGTGAAACGTAGTGATCCAACAAGGGCATTTTTACACAATAAAGTAAGAATCACGTTTAGTTTCATGAAGGAGAATGTATTCCATGGGATTAAAAGTAAATAATAGGGAAATAAATTCTAATGGGCGTAGAATTGGAGGTTTTAGAGTGACAAACTAAAATCCCCAATTTGGTCCAGATGTTTGGAGACGAAAGCATGATTATAGCCTTCAGATGAGGGGTAAGTGGGAACTCTAGAGTGAGAGCTAGTATCATCCTAGCCTAACCATGGGTTTATGAACTAAACTCTGGATTAGCCAATGTTCTTTATGCACTAGCCTTCACAATGTTCATATGATTGTCATCAATATTCATATATTACATTGAAATTATTTTTGCATAGTCTTCTTTCTTCTAGAGTTTTATCGTGATATGTCTCTCATCAAACAACCCTACCTTCCATTCTTTAGCAAGTTTTAAGTCTTCAAAAACTTTGCTTATAAGCTCCATCTTGGGGTTCTCAAATTAGAAATTTCCAATAAGTGTGTACTTACAAGGTTCTGCTAGGTTATCAACTTGTTATAAAAAATATCAACAAAGGAGACTTTTTAAGGGTCTATGAGAGAATCCACAGATGTTGGCAAGGGGGTAGCCATTAGCAAACCTATGGAATAGTGAAAAACAGAAAATTTTCAAAAAATTAAAAACTAGAGAATGAGAAAAATGGAAAAAACAAACAAAGCCATCGAAGAAGACAAAGGAAATAGTGTAAAATGATAGAAAACTACGAAAAGCATCGCCATGTCCATGAAGTAATATATATATATATATATATATATATATATATATATATATATATATATATATATATATATATATATATATA
>JXCR01114043.1:39019-51020 GCA_002079205.1 Phalaenopsis hybrid cultivar | reverse complement strand
TATATATATATATGTGAAGGAGTTTCTGATGACTCCCTTCATGTTGAAGTGAAAAGGACTAGTATAGACATCGGAGAGGGAGCTGGGGACTCCTATTTTGGTTCAATACAGGAACCCAGGAAATCCCCCAAAAAAAGGTAAAATTTCACCCCCCAAAAATGAAAAATTACAGTGACTCAATAGAGAGAAAAGAGTGTAAGATTGCATCTGCCCCCACAATAATCATTTGTCTTTGTAGGCCATTTTGATGTGGGGGACATTTAGAATATCTCCTTGCAGCAGATAAAGGAGAGCAGGTGGAGGGTTGACAACAACCTCAGTCTCATTAGAGTGTGATCTAAGTTGGGCCAACCGGTTTGCAGGCTGGTTTCCTTCCCTATAGATGAAAGTGAAGTGTATTTGTATCTTTCTAGTGAGATCTCTAATTTTATTTAGACAGTATGAGTAATGTCAAGGAGTCTCATTCTCCTGATTTAAGAGGGGAATAATCATAGCAGAGTCCACTTCCAACCAAATCCTATTCCAATTAGCCTTAGTGGTAAGGTTGATTTCCCAATACACAACAATGAGTTCAGTCTCAGTGGCATCATTGGCCATAACTGGGGTATAAAAGTATAGCAGGCACTTACTCACATGGTTTCTATAGATACCTCCCACACCAGCTCCATTTTTAGTAATGCTTCCATCAGTGTTAATCTTCACAATAGGATGATTTGGGGTTTTCCAGTAGACTCTGATGACTTGAATAAGTTCAGAATTAATAGGTGTACAGGAGTTGGAAATGTTAGGAAATCCTTTCCAATTAATCATCTTATGCAGGTAAGTTACACAATTTCTAGCAGCTTTCTCCACATTTGGATTTGCTTCTTCAAATTTGACCTTGTTTATTTCCATCCAGAAGAACCAAGCAATTGTAAAAGGAATAGCAGCATACTTTCTTATCTTCCAGTGCAACCAACAATTGACCAGCCTATCCCAAGTGAACTCTTTCTCATCAGTTGTCAACTGATTCAGGAATTGTATCCAAACTAGTTGAGCAAAGTTGCATTCAAAGAATAAATGATTCAGAGTTTCCTCTTCCTTCTTACATAGCCAGCATTTAGAGGGACCCCTCAATCCCTTCAGCTTGAGAATGTCATCAGTAGGGATCATTTTATGAAATATTCTCCAACAGAAAAAGGACATAGTAGGGGATATGAATTTATTCCATAAATGATCACCCTAGGGTGTTTGCTCCCAACTGAAAGTTTTGGAATATATGTCTTTGGTGAGGCTTTGGTGGGAAGTAGTCTGCCATAAAATTTTGTCTGTTGTACTTCTATTAAACTTTATGCTGGCCACTTTGGTAATAGAGTGAGGTTGCAAAAGATTTAACAACTTAATCAGGGACCATTCATCACCATCCCAGCAATCATCCACTTTCAAATCACTATTGTAGATATTGGTAATGGGGGATAACCAGTCTTTGGAACACCAATTGTCAAGCCAAAACTTGATATCCCCATTGCCCAATTCCCAACTATAATTGGTTTCAACAGTTTGTCTGATTTTCAGCATTTTCATCCAGA
The DNA here is from genome assembly GCA_002079205.1 of Phalaenopsis hybrid cultivar. NCBI lineage: Eukaryota > Viridiplantae > Streptophyta > Magnoliopsida > Asparagales > Orchidaceae > Phalaenopsis > Phalaenopsis hybrid cultivar. The sequence continues at coordinate 49,452 of JXCR01114043.1, read as the reverse complement.
TTCTGGAATCACCAATTTTCCTTAGGACCAGTGTGGGGTGCTGATCTTTGCAATAATTAACCCACATGAATTTTGCCCACAGGGAGTTTTGGGTCCTAAACTTAATCCATATTTTACAGAAATTAACTTTAAGGAGTTGATCAAGATCCTTAAAGCCAATTCCCTCAGTAATTTGAGGTTTAGCTGCTTTTCTCCAGGAAGCCCAATGCATTTGCTATCTTTGACCTGACCACAGGAATTTATTAAAAATTCTCTCCAGCTAAATTTGAGTGCTTTTCTTTATGGTAGTCATTTGCAGTATATAAGATGGGAAGGTAGTGATTATGCTCTTTAACAAAGTAATTCTTCCCCCATTAGACAAGAAGGTTTGTGTCCACCCATTGAGAAGGCTAGAAATTTTATTCAGTACCTCATCAACTTGAGTTTGTTTGGTTCTGCCAGTGATAAGAAGCACCCCAAGGTACTTAATTGGGACTTGAGTAGTTGTGAAGCCAGTATAATCAGATGCCCAATGTTTATGAGTGGAGGATACATGTTTATAGAAGACCATCTGACACTTTGCTGGATTGAAAGACATTCCTGAATGAGCTTGGAATTTTTGTAATATTTGAGAGACTTTTCTGATAGCATTTTTGATGGCTCTGGAGAATACCATTATGTCATCAGCATACAGTAAATGGGTAATGGAAATGTTGGATCTATGATGGTATCTGTTTTGACTATGATTCAGCAAGGCTTCATCAAGCATTCTGGATAAGTAATCAATGGAAAGTATAAAGATGGTGGTGATAATGGATCCCCTTGCTTTAATCCTCTAGAAGCAGTGAAAGAACCCCTCCCATGCCCGTTTATCAGGATGGAATGTTCATTGTAATGCAGCCACCTCCTAATCAGGTGACAGAATTCACTGTTAAAGCCTTTGGCACTAAGAACCTCCAAGATGAAATCCCGGCTTATGGTATCATAAGCTTTTCTTAAGTCCATATTGTATATCATATTACCACCTCTAAAGCTTTATTCAGATCCTGTAGAAGTTCTTGAGCAAGAAGAATGTTATCAGTGATGGACCTTCCTTTCACAAAGGCAGTTTGATTGGGTTTAATTATAGATTCCAAGTGAGGTTGTAGCCTATTCACAATGATTTTGTTGACGGTTTTGCTAATGACAGTGGTCAAGCAGATAGGTCTGAAGTGATTCCAATTCTGACGTATTTCAGATTTAGGGATCAATACAGTGGTGGAGGAGAAAAAATATTTTGGAAGATTGTTGCCTTGGAAGAAGCTTGTAACAGCAGCAATAACATCAGCCTTAATAATTTCCCAGGACTTCTTGTAGAATTCAGCAGTAAAGCCATCAGGGCCAGTAGATTTATTGCTATCTATGGAGCTGATTGCATTCCATATTTCCTTTTCATTGGGGATGCCAGTAAGCTTGAGACCAGCAGTGTAGTTCAGTTCTGCCAAGAAGTGTGCCTTCTCAATGGAGGGTCTGAAGTTATGATCCTGATTGAGTAAATCTTTGTAATAGCATATAGCATCATTTGCTATATCATTGTTGTTATGTAACCACTGGCCATTGGCATTTTGGATAGCATTGATGGTGTTGCACTTTCTTTTATATTTAATATAGGCATGAAAGAATCTAGTGTTTCTATCCCTATCAGTGAAAATATTCATAGCTGCCTTTTGATTAAGGAATTTTTCTTGGTACTCAATGGCACTAAAAAGGTTGTTCTGAGCAATCATCAGTTTCTTCTCCTCCTCAATACCAAACTGTCCCCCTTTCTCCAAATCTTTTACTTCATCTTCAGCCTCCTGGACTTTAGCATGAACATTTCTAAAAGTATCCCAGCTCCAACTTCTGAGGGCTTTAGCAATCTTGATTTGAAGTAAGCTTAGCTTGACTAAGGGGTCAGGATGAGAAACCCCTTTCCATAAGTTAACAATGTACTTAATATAGGAAGGGTGTGCAGCCCACATGTTGAGATATCTAAAAGGGGGTAAGGAGTTATAATTATCAGTTGAAGTAATGCTTATAAGTATAGGACTATGATCTGAGCCAGCAAGACTAAGATGAGTAACAAAAGTGAGGAGGAAATGTTTAAACCATGCATCATTAACCAGCATTCTATCAAGCCTCTCCCAAATAGCTCCCCTTTTCCAAGTGAAAGTAGACCCCTTGAAACCTAGATCAAAGAGGCCAGCCCTGTGGATATTATCTCTGAAGGTATCTTGGCAAGATTTGGGGTTCTTCCTCTAGATTTTTTTAGTGGTAGAGGTGATACAATTGAAATCACCCCCCACCAACCATGGGGAGTCCACCTATTGCCTGATGTTAATCAACCTATTCCACAGCTTTTTTCTAGCATCCTTTGCGCATCCAGCATAGATGAAGGTAGCTTCACCCTTATGTCCATTCATATTGAATGAGAGGTGGACAAATTGTGGATGATCAATTAGAATATTAGAGTTTGTTTCTCTTCTGCAAAAAATCCAAATTTTATTATTAGTATTCCCAAAATGGGTGAAGCCAGCAAACTTTTTAATCAGATTTTGACCATGGGTTCAAGAATAGCAATACACCCCCGTTTGTATTTAAAGTTCAGGTATAAAACTCTTTTAAGTGACATAGGCTTAGCCATCCCCCTTATATTCCAGCAAAGTAAATTAATCATGGAGTGGAGGATGTGGGGAAGGCTGGGATCTAGATCTGGTTCTTCCTCTAAGAAGTGGAGAACCATTCCTTGCTCTTCCAGCCTTCATAGATTGTACTCCTGATTGTAATTTTTTCACTTCTATCCCTGGTTTTCTCCTTTTCCTTGTTGTTTTAATTTTCCAATCTTCCTCAATGGTTTGTTTCAATTCAATAATAATTGGTTCCTTTGGAGCTTTGTCAGGTATCTTTGTGATGATTTGCTTCCCCTTCTCAGCATGCAAGGGGGACGTGGGTCTGATAATTGTGATTTCAGTATCTTCCTTCCTGATTGGTCTGTGCAGTGGGATATCAGCTTGGTTGTTGGGTTCAGATAGCTCTCCAAGAGGATCAGCATCTGGTGGAACCTCATAAATTCTTGGGGGTGATTCTTCTAGCATTTGATTTGTTTCCTGTCTATTTTCTAACATTTCTTCAGCAATACCCCTTGCAGCATTAACCAAAATTTTCTCAGTAGCTGTGTGGTTTCTTCTTGCCATCTTCCTATTTGGGGGATGTAATCTGTAACATTTATCAATAGTATGCCCAAACATCTTGCAATGTGGACAATAGTAAGGTTTCTGTTCAGCTATTATGTCTTACCAGAACCCTTCAGCATCAGAGCCAATCCAAATTCTCTTCAGTTCAGGGAGTGTGATACCTCTTTCAACTTGAATTCTAGCAAGGCCAGGTCTAGCCTTACTATAAGTGGGAGCATCCACTCTTAGAGGTGTGCACAGTGCTCTACTAATGTTAAATAGAACATTAAGCTTAAAGTAGGGTAGTGGTACGCTAGGTGACTTAAACCAGATGGGGACTACAGGAGGTTCTTTACTAGGATCAAACTCTGGAGTCCATTTGATGATCTTCATAACTGTTTCAGCAATGTTAACAGATTGTTTAGCAAATAATCTTGCATAGTCTTCCTCAACTGCCAATTGGATTAGAAGGTGCCTCCCATCCACAAGCCCAATTTTCTAATTGCCTATAAACTTCATAGATTCAAAGAAACTTCTAACTAGTTCCATTTTAGGATGTCCTAACTGAAATTTGCCTACCAGAGAGAACATAACCTCTTCCTTTAAAGCATCACTTTCCTTGGTAGTGAAGTAAACAGCTGTTTCACCTTCTTTAGACCCAAGAGGGTGAATACAAGGACTACTTCCTATTCCAGCAGCAGTATCATGGAATTCCTATGGAAATACTAGAACGTCATAATCTTGTAAAGAGTCAGTTGATTTTCCAACCACTCTAGCATAAGTTGCTTTTGTCTATTGGGAATCAGTAGAAATATCAATGGAAGGGGTCATCACCCTTCCAAAATAAGCAGGTTATGGTTTAGCTAAACAGTAAAAACTGTCCAGAAGAAAACATAAAAGCCAAAGGGAGTTTTCTCCCCAAAGGAGACAACCACTTCTGACACCCAAGGAGACAGCAAGCAAAAGCGACCAGTGGAGTTTTCTCCCCAAAGGGAGTTCAACAAGGAAAGAAGCCCCAAGAACCAGAGGAAAACAAAGATCCCCCCAGAAATAGTGGAGCAAATGAAAAGGAAACCAATGGAATAGTGCCACTAAAGCTAGCTAAGAATGGAAGAACAACCACCAATGTAACAGTGCCAAGGGNAGCAAGAGGCAGCCATTGGCATTAACAGCAATTTGAAAGGAAATATAAGATGAAGATGCTGGCGGCTGGTTGTTGTGCTCTGCTAGCGTTTTGGCTGTGATGGAGCTGCTTGGAGGTGCTTTGGACTTGTGTGAAGCTTGTTTCTGTAAGATCTCCCTGGGGTTGGTGGCTTTGGTTATTTCTGGGGAAGCTTTGGTTTCTAGTTTGTATTACTGTTCCATTGAAATAGTTGTTGTTGCTTTTGGGTTTTCCTGGGGCCTCCCCTTCCTTGCTGGTTTTCCTGGTTTTCAGTTCTGGTTGATATTTTTTTAAGCTTTATATTTGCTTCTCTCTTCTGGTTGGGTTTTGGTCTTTGTTGTTTGAGGTTTTTCTCTCTTCCCCTGCCTCTGTTTTGATTCTGATGGTCCTCATGGCCTACCCCATTGATGTGGAAACCAATGCTCAATGGACTAAGGCCACCTTTGCTGAAGTTGTGGGTAGTGGCTTGGAAGTGACTAAATCCTTTGAACACTTGGTTTTCCCTCAATGTTTACATGATGTTGCTGCTGGAAGGGGTGTTTTCCCTTTTGTTAATCCTCTAGGAGTAAATNTTTATATTTGCTTCTCTCTTCTGGTTGGGTTTTGGTCTTTGTTGTTTGAGGTTTTTCTCTCTTCCCCTGCCTTTGTTTTGATTATGGTAGTCCTCATGGCCTACCCCATTGATGTGGAAAACAATGCTCAATGGACTAAGGCCACCTTTGCTGAAGTTGTGGGTAGTGGCTTGTAAGTGCCTAAATCCTTTGAACACCTGGTTTTCCCTCAATGTTTACATGATGCTACTACTGGAAGGGGTGTTTTCCCTTTTGTTAATCCTCTAGGAGTAAAAGATGGGGAACCTGCAATTATCTTCTCCCCTCTGGAAATTAATGAGCTCAATGAGACAGTTAAATTCACTCTGGTTGGCAAATCCCAATTTGGCCACCCTAAGATGGATTTGGTGAGGAAATTTTTTGGGGATTTGAAATTAATAGGTGCTTGGAGGCGGGTCTAATTGATGGAAGGCACCTACTAATTTCATTATTTAATGAAGAGGACTTTGCAAGGGTTTTTGCCAAACAAACTCTAGTTATTAATGGTGTTCCAATGAAGTTAATGAATGGAAACCTGAATTTGATCCCTCAAAGGAACCCCCTGTAGTTCCTATTTGGTTTAAATTTCCTAACCTACCCATTCAATACTTCCATCAAAATGTTCTTTTCAGCATCAGTAGGGTGCTTGGCTACCCACTGAAAATTGATGCTCCTACCTTTAATATGGTTAGACCTGCCGGTGCTAGAGTTTTGGTTGAAAGGGACATTTCCCTGCTTGATATAGAAAGGGTGTGGATTAGTACTCCTGAAGAAGGCTTTCGGCAGAATAATTGTAATGGAACAAAAGCCAATTTATTGTCAACATTGTAAAATGTTTCGTCATACTGTGGAAAGGTGTTATAGACTACACCCTCCATCTAAAAGGAAAAATGCTGGTTTCAGCAATATTTCTAAACCAGTAGAATTAGATGGAATGGTAGTTGCAGTAGTTGATACAGCTACTACAGTTGAAAACACTATTGGGATGAAACCCAATAGTAGTGCTGTGGAGCAAGAGGCAGTCATTTGCATTAACAGCAATTTGAAAGGAAATATTATGATTGATGACAGCTTAATCAATATAAATCCAAATAGAATTGAAAACCAGAGAATTGACAGTTTGACTGATGTCCTAACTGAAGATTGGCAAGTTCAAAGAAGCAGTAAAAAGAAAAAGGCAAGTTAGAATTTAAACAACCTTTGAAGGGCCCAATTACTTTGGATCATCATCCAAGGACCAGGAGGAATGGGAGGACCTTCTCCCAATGATTAAGTTTCTTGTTTGGAACATTAGGGGTATTTTTCACCCCTCATCTCTTAAGAGATTAAAATATCTAGTGAGAGTCCATAAAGTTTGGTGTTTTTCCATTCTTGAACCTTTAGTAAATAAAAATTCCCAAAAAATTCAAAAATATTTCCCTCAATTTGATCATTTTTCAAACTCCAATAATAAAATTTGGCTCTTTGCTAGAGCTGCATTACAATAGTCTGTTTTGATAGATCATTCTCAGTTTATTCACATACAATTCTATATTGGAGCTCAAGTTGGCTATGCCACTTTCATTTATGCCAGTTGCCTTGCCAGCAACCAAGCCACCTTATGGAATGAGTTGATTCTGATTGGACAAGCTGTAAACTCCTTTTGGATTTTGGGGGGTGATTTTAATTATCTTTCCTCTCTTGGTGAAAGAAAAGGTGGTAGACCTCCCACTATCTCTGGAATAAACAGATTCAATCACTTTCTCTCTGAGGCTGAGTTGTTTGATTTGGGGTACCAAGGGCCTGACTTCACTTGGAGAAGAGGTGCAATGTGGGAGAGGCTGGATAGATTGATGGGGAACTCTAAATGGGTTCAGACCTTCCCTTGCACTATCATTACTCATCTGGCTATGGAAGGTTCTGACCATAGACCATTGTTATGTACTATCCAAAATGTTGAAAAGCCAAAAAATGCTCCTTTCAGATTTCAAAACATGTGGACTCTCCACCCTCTGTTTGTTGATGAAGTTGATAAGGTTTGGAGGTCTGATGGGAACTCTAATCCCTAGGTAAAACTATGGATCCTGCAAAAAAAAGGTGGTTGCTCATCTCAAGAAGTGGAATTGGGAAAATTTTTGGTAATATTCATGAGAATTTGACCACTGCTCAAAGTAATGTCATTAAAATGGAAAAGAATTTCCAAATGGGATTAAATTCTAAAGCTGAACTGCACAAAGCGAGTGAGGAGCTGTTAATGCAAACCAATTTTACTGAATGTTTTCTGAAACAAAAAGCTACAGTCACCAGATTTCTTGATGGAGATAAAAACACTGGCTATTATCATGCTTGTATTAATTTCAGAAGGAAGAATAACATGATCCTCTCCATACATGATTCAAATGGCAATGTAGTAACTGATGCTAAGGATATTGCCACTGATGCTGTTCAGTATTTTCAAAATATCTTTAAGGATCAGTCTACTGAGAGAGCTCCTATCAAGGTGGAACTTTTCTCTGAGTGCATTAATTATGTTCAAAGCTTGGATCTTATTCAGATTCTTATGGAAGGGGAAATTAAAGCAGCACTAGATTCTATTGATGACCATAAGGTGGCTGGCCCAGATCGCTTTACTGCCAAATTCTACAAATCTACTTGGCATATCATCAGTGGGGAGGTGGTTGATGCTGTACAAAGCATCTTTAAGGGTATGGATCCCCCTAAGTACTTCACTGCTTCCAATATAACTTTGATTCCCAAAAATTCTAGCAGGACTGGGTGGGGAGATTTCAGACCTATCAGTCTAACAAATTTCTTGTCTAAAGTCATCAGCAAGGTTATTAACAGCAGGCTCCAACCCCACCTCCAACAACTTATCTGCAATAACCTGGTAGCATTAGTGAAAGGGAGGCAGATCTCTGATAATATTCTCTTGGCACAGGAGTTGTTGCTGGACCTTGACAGAAAGTGTAGAGGGAGCAATCTCATTCTGAAATTGGATATCCAGAAAGCTTATGATACTATCAATTGGAATTTTATATTGGACACTTTAATTGCTAGGGGTTTCTCTGAGACCTTTGTAATCTTGATAAAAAGGTGGCTGTGTATTAATAATCACTCTATCTTAATCAATGGGAAAAGCCATGGTTTCTTCTCTGCATGAAGGGGAATTAAACAAGGAGATCCATTGTCTCCTACTATCTTCATTCTTGCTATGGATTATCTTTCTAGACTTTTAAATAAATTGTTTGCCTCTTCTCCTCACCTGACATATCAGCATATATCTAACATTGGGGTGAGTCATTTGTCTTATGCTGATGATATTATCATTTTCTCCAAGGCTACCAAAACTGCTGTGAAAGCTCTATCCCAAGGACTGACACACTTCCAAATCACTTCTTGTATGCATCTTAATAAACATAAATGTCAATTTTTTTACTAGCTCAAACATTCTTCCATAGATGAGGCATTGGATTGCTCAATACACTGGCTTCAAGGAAGCTTCCCTACCAATCAACTATCTTGGTGTCCAAATTAATCAAAGGGAGAACCAAGCAAACACAATTCAATGGGGTTATTGATCAAATTCAAAAAAAGCTGCAGTGTTGGACCAATTACTTCCTTTCTAATGGAGGCAGAATTACCCTCCTTAAAAGCATCCTAACTTCCCTTCCATCCTATGCTCTTCAAATGTTTACCATGAAGAAAGGTACTCAAATCAGGCTGGGCAAAATTTTCAACAAATTTCTGTGGGTTGGACAAAAAAAACAGTTCCATTGGTTAGCTTGGAACAAACTTTGTAAACCCCAAAGTGCTGGTGGCTTAGGCTTTAAAGATTTTTAGCATCTCAGTATCATCAACCTTTGCAAACTATGGATAATGTTCAGAGCACAAGATAGCCTTTGGGCTATGTTTATGAAGGGGAAGTACTGTAGGGCATTTCATCCTACTATGGCTCAAAAAAAGATGGGTGACTCCAGGTTTTGGACTAAGCTTCTGGAAATTTGAAATAAAGCTGAGGAGCTCTTTATCTGGGAGCTTGGTGAAGGCCGAGTTAATTTCTGGCTTGATAAGTGGGTGTGGAATGGGAAGAGGCTTCACAACTCCAATCCTAATTCAATGACAAAAGTGAAGGAATTCTGGAGTGATAATCAGTGGAATTGCAATCTGTTGAATGCCATCCTAACTAAAGAACAAATACATTGGGTTATGCAAAGTAAAATCTTTCTTAGGCAGAAGGATAGACTCATTACTAAACAGGCTTCCACACAAAAATTGTCTGCCTTCATCTACCAACAGCTTTTTGAATGGCAACCGATCAAGTGGGGTAATTTGATCTGGGGGAAGTGGTTAACACCTTCCATGTCCTTTTTCTGTTGGAGGCTATGAAAATCCTTACTTCCTACTGATGACATTTTGAAGATGAAAGGGCTTAAGGGACCCTCTTGCTGTCACCTATGCAGTAAAGTTGAGGAAAGTCTGGATCATTTATTCTTCTCTTGTAGCTTCTCCTAAGGGGTCTGGTCTGGTATACTAAAACAACTGAATATTTAAACTCTTAAAGTCAGCTAGCAATACTTTTTGGGCTGTTGGATGGAATGGTTAGATGCCAAATTAATAATCATCCCTTGTATTGTTGCCTGGTTCCTTTGGATGTGCAGAAATCAGTCTAAATATGAAAACAGCAAACCAAAGGAGATGAATGTGGTGCTGAATTGTACTTCCTAACTGCAAAAGATAATAAAATTTCAGAACTTTCCCAATATTTTCCTGAATTGGGTGCCTAGTGTGCAGAAGCTAAAAGTGCCTACTTTAGTTCTCTGGAACCCACCTCATGTAGGGTGGGTGAAAGTCGATACTGATGGAAGCTTTTGTAAGGAGGCTACTGGTGTAGGAGGAGTCTTTAGGAACTCTCTAGGGAAGTGCATGTTATACTTTTCCTCTCCCACTTGGGCTTTGGATGCACTTCAAACTGAAATGATTGCTATCTTTTGGGCAATCTACCTTGTCAGGCATTGCAACATCATTAAATTGATAATTGAGACTGATTCCTTCAGCTGTATTAGATTTCTAAATCATGAAGAGGTTGTACCATGGAATGTTGCTAGATGGATTACTAAAATCCTGAGCATGTTAAGAAATGTTGAAGTGATTTTCCAGCATATCTTAAGGGAAGGAAACACCCTTGAACATAGTTTGGCAGCTACGGGGAAGGATACTGAAGAAATTGTTGTAGGGACCATACCTTCCACTCAGCTTGAAATACTTCTTCATGGGGATAGTTTACTCATTCCTTATATTGATTGTAGGGGGTAATGTTTTGTTTTTCACACTATGGTCAACTTTTGTGTCTATCATAGATAGGTCCTAAACTTTTTGTATAATTACTTGAATGATCTGGTTAGATAAAGGGGTTGAATTTGGTATGAGTGTTTTGCTCACTCAGTATGTAATCCAACTTTCAGATTAACAGGTATGGAGCTATAGCTCTTTCTTTTAATAAATATATATATATATATATATATATATATATAT
>JXCR01114043.1:0-38505 GCA_002079205.1 Phalaenopsis hybrid cultivar | reverse complement strand
TATATATATATATATATATATATATATATATATATATATATATATGTATATGTATATATACAAGTATATATAACATGGGGCTGGCGGCTGACCCTAGAGTTGCTTTGCTAGGGTTTGGGAAGTGATGGCTCTGCTTGAAGAGGCTGTGGAGTAGTGGGAAGAAGCCTATTCTCTCTTCAATAAGTGGTTTGGCTTTACTTGCTTTTGGGTTTTGTTGGAGTTTCCGGTTCTTTGCTACCAAGCATACTTTGGGAGTGGCTTTGTCCTGTCCTGGTACTATTCCATTGTTGTTGAACAAGTTGTTGTCCTGAAACTAGTTCTTTGCTGCCAAGCATACTTTGGGAGTGTGAACTTGACTTCCATTGCTGCTGAAAAAGTTTGGAAGTCGTTCCTCTTTTCTTCTCTTATCTAGTTTTTTGAGCACCTTGTGGGGTGATGCTGCTGGGGTTGGAGACTAACTTGCAATGGACAAGAGCTACCTATGCTGGGGCTGTTGGAAAAACTTTTTCCTCCTTGGTGGATCCTGATAAATTAGTTTTCCCTCAAGATTTTCATAATACTGCTGCTGGAAGGGGTTCTCCCTCATGCATCCATCCTGTGGGCTCAAAAGATGGATAACCAGCTGCTGTCTTCTTAGAACAGGACCTTGAAGAACTGAACCTGGAAGTCAAGTTCACACTCATTGGAAAATTTAGCCTTGGGCACCCAAAAATGGATACTGTGAGGAAATATTTTGAATCACTGAATATAGCAGACTGGAAGCATGGATTATTGGATGGAAGACACCTCCTTATCCAGCTGACAAAGGAAGAAGATTATGCAAGAATATTTGTCAAACAATCAATGATCATTGCAGGAGCTGAAATGAAAATTTTAAAATGGACCCCTGAGTATGACCCTTCTCAGGAGCCCTCTACAGTGTCAATTTCATTCAAGCTACCAAAATTGCCTTTGTACCTCTTCAAATTAAATGCTTTATTCAATATTGGCTGCACCTTAGGTACACCTTTGAAGGTGGATGATGCTACATACAATAAAGCAAGGCCTGCTATTGCCATAATTTTTTTTGGAAAGGGATGTTACTCTACTTGATGTCAAGAGGATTTGGATTGTAGACTCATTGAAGGGATTTTGGCTGGAAGTTCTCATGGAGCAAAGGCCCTATTACTGTCTACATTGTAAGATGTTTGGCCATACTAGGGAGAAATTCTACAGGCTAAATCCACCTAACAAAAGACAAACAACTCACACAAAGCTGAAACCCAACACTGAATACACTTATCTACTGAGAGATAACAACAAAAAAGCTTACCAACAGAATTTCAGTGTGGCTGGGATTGCAGACACAAACATTCCAACTATTAATCAAGTTACTTCCTAGGCTCAGCAAGTGGTGGCCTCTCTTGCTAAGAAGGGGGAAACAGTGGAAGAGATTGTGGAGACAGGCAGTACTGAGAATGGGAACATTTCAGTGAAAGTCACTTTAAGGGATTCCATAGAGTCTTTAAAGAATACAAGTGAGCAGGAGGCTAGAGAGGAGGAGGCCTCCCTTACTGATGAAGTAGTCACAGAACTAAATAAAGAATTGGAATCTGAATGGCAGATAAGAAAAACAAGGAAGAAAAGAAGCTCTAAACAAGAAGACTTGAAAAGGGGAAAGGAAAAGGAGTTAGCTATAATTGAAGACCTTAGCACCCAAAGAAGAGGAAGCAAACCAAGGGGAAGGACCAGATCTAGATCCCAACCCTCCACCTTTCCTCCCTCCCCATGATCAATATGCTGTGTTGGAATATAAGGGGGATTGCTAACCCCTTATCTTTAAAAAGATTAAAATATCTTAACAAAAAATACAAATTTTGGTGCTTAGCCATTTTGGAACCTATGGTTCATATTAACACTAAGAAAATAGCTAAAGTGTTTCCTGGCTTCAATCTTTTCACTAACTTAAATAACAAGATTTGGGTTTTCTGTAGGAAAGAAATGAAGTGCTCTATCTTAGTTAATCACCAACAAATTTTGAGTATGAACATCAGTACTGAAGGAATGGATGGTTTTGCTTCTTTTGTTTATGCAGGATGCTCCAAAATTGCTAGAACTGAGTTGTGGGAGACCCTTCAGCTCATTTAAGGCTCTATTGATAAAGCATGGATTGTGGGAGGTGACTTCAACTGCATTTCCATGAATTGTGGGAGGTGACTTCAATTGATAATAATACTGACAGAGGCTACATAGATAAACAGTTGTTTTCTGAAAGCAAACAGTTCACTGCCAATTTAAAGCTGACAGATATTCCTGAGGAGGAGGAGATTCAAAGAGCTTTGCAGTCCATTCATAGCAGTAAATCAGCTGGTCCTGATGGATTTACTGCAGATTTCTACAAAAAAGCATGGGGGGAGATCAAGGTGGAGGTTATTCAAGCTCTTCAACAATTTTTCAAAGGTCATTCTCTCCCTAACTACTTCAATGCTTCTTTTATTATTTTCATTCCAAGGACTTCTATTAAAAACTGCTAGAGTCAGTTCAGAACTCTGAGCCTTGCCAATGTAATCAGCAAAATTATCAATAAAATTCTAGTGAGCAGACTTCAACCTGTTCTACCTCAGCTCATTAACACTAATCAAGTAGCTTTTGAGAAAGGGAGAAGTATAGGGGACCAAATTTTATTAGCTCAAGAACTATTACAAGACTTGGAGAGACCCTGCAGTGGAGGAAATGTGATCTATAAACTGAATTTGAAGAAGGCCTATGATATGGTGAATTGGGACATTTTTATGGAATGTTTGGAGGCTAGAGGTTTCTCAGTGGAGTTCTGTCAGACCATTAAAAGATGGCTAGAGGCTAATGCCAATTCAATCCCCATAAATGGGAAAGCACATGGTTTTTTCAAAGCAAATAGAGGACTTAAACAAGGTAACCCTCTCTCCCCAACTATTTTCATTCTGGTCTTAGATTATCTTTCAAAACTCATTGATGGCCAAGAGAAAAGGAAAAGTTTCAATGTCTATCACAATAGAGCTAAGATGGATATCAATCACCTTATTTATGCTGATGACATTCTCATTTTCACAAGGGCAACCAAGGTTGCAACTAGATACCTTGATGAGTGCTTGAACAAATTTCAACAGGTATCTGGGCTGAAAGTTAATAAAGAAAAATGTCAGATCCTTGCAAGCAAGAGAATTCCTGCTCTAATTAGGCAGTGGATGTCAAATTTCACAGGCTTTTCTACTATGAGCATTCCTTTTAAATATCTGGGCACCCAATTAGTTAGAGGTAGAATCAAACAGACCCAGTTTGATGAGGTTATAGATAAAATCAATTCTACCCTTCAGAGGTGGTTAAACTTTTTGTTATCTAATGGTGGTAGGATCACTCTCCTCAAGAGCATCCTCACATCTATCTCCCTCTATACCCTCCAAGTGGCTAATATGAAAAGAAACACCACTTTGATGCTGGAGAGAACTTTTAATAAATTTCTTTGGGCTGGGAATAGGAAACAAATGATTTGGGCAAGTTGGCAAAGAGTGGCCAAACCTTATGAAGTTGGAGGCCTGGATTTAAAGGACTACATCATATGCAACAAATCAACATGTATAAACTCTGGATCATATTTAGATAAAATGAAAGCCTGTGGGCTAACTACATGATGGCAAAATACAATAAAAATGATCACCCTGGAGATGTTACAAAGAAGGTAGGAGACTCCAAGATTTGGACCCAGATGCTTAAGGGAAGGGAGGAGATTGACAAATATCTTATTTTGGAGCTGGGACATGGAGAGATCAACTTTTGGAAGGATAACTGGTGCCCTACAGAGCAATTGGAGCCACTACAAAATGAAAAAGAAGAGGATTTACTAGTCAAAGACTGTTGGAATGGTAATGAGTGGTATGAGGATGCCTTGAACAAAATTCTGAAAGATTTAGCTGCTAGAAGTATTTCTAAAATTCAGTTTGACATAATTAAAAAAGACCAGATTCAACTCATTAAAAGGACCAGATCCAGCATTTCAAAGGACATCCAAAATAGCCTGTTCAGATGGGAAGAATGCAAGTAGAATGTTAGCATTTGCTAAAATTTCTTATCTCTTTATATGTTGTTCTTTTCTTGGAGAGTTCTTAATGAATTAATTCCAACAGATGACATTTTGAAGCTGAAAGGATTGAATGGCCCCTCAACATGTCACCTCTGCAATAATAATCAAGAGTCTAGTGATCATCTCTTTTTCAGATGCAATTTTGCTAGGGATGTTTGGAAAAAGCTGAACTCTAACATTAACTTGAACCTATTGAATGTGGGATGGGGTAATTTAAAAAACAGTTTGAGAGACTAGCAGGCAATTAATCTGATGCCTCTTCCCTTCATTGTTGCATGGTTTCTTTGGAACGCTAGGAACAAGGTGAAGCATGAGGACATTTTTTCTTCTTCTGATTCTGTAGTAGCTAACTGCCAGGCCTATTTACATAAGCTGATTAAATGGAAAAAGTTCCCTAAGATTGTAAAGGATATGTCTAATATTGATCTCAAACACCCATTGGTTATTAAGGTTAGATGGGAGAAGCCTCCTCATCCTTTCATTAAAATAAACACTGATGGGAGCTTCACTAACAAGAAAGCTGGGATGTTGACCTCATTTTTTAGGTCTTCTTTTCCCTTCTCTAGATACCCTAAGGTCTAGCCTTAAGATTTCCCTATTTTGACTCTCTTAAAGGACTAGACTGGGACCCACACCCCTTTGAAATTCAAGCCATTTCTTCGCTTTTTGCAGTCTCATATGGACGGTTTCAGATCCTCAATATTCAATTGAGTCAATCGAAAAGCCGACATATTGAAACTCAAATTGAGCTCATGTAGAAATTTAAAAAACGTAGTTGGACACCGTGGCACGTGCGATGTTTAACTTGCCATTACGAGCGATATGTTTAACTTTGGTCGTCACTTATGTGAGGACCAGTCAATAATATACTCGTTAAACGGCTCCGATCGGGCCAAAATAATTTTGTTTGTCGCGCCACAGGAGAATTAAAGTTAATTTGTCTCGATCAGTGACGACTTTGTCCAGATGACTCCGAATGATGAAACAGACTGCACTATTTTGTCCAGGACGTCGATTTTAACTAGGGAGGACACCCATTTTGTTAAGACTCCGAGNTATATATATATATATATATTTGATAAAGTTTTTTTTATATAAAAATAATCTTTTAAAACCTAATTCTTACTTCTCCCTCGCTTCTCTGTTATTTGCCCTAGCCGAACCGTAGAGCCCCTTGTCGGTTTGTCGGTCATCCCTTCCCTTTCTGAGCCTTCATCGTCGATGGCCTCGTTGGTAGCCTCGCCGGTAACCTGTCATAGCAAACTTTCCCGCCAAAACGAGTCTGATAACCTTCCTATTTTGAATCTCATTGGGATTTTTACTCTTGATGGATGATTCTCCTCACCGTCCCGATGCTCACCACTAGTGAACCATTCTCTCATCTCTACCTATAAATACCCCTTCGAGAGAAAGATTTCAGGGATTTCTTTTGGTCAGTAACTTCTGGGAGAGTTTCGCTGCTGGGATATTTTTTAAATTTGTGCATTAAGAGAGAAGTTTGGGTTGGCATTTTGTTTGGACGGTTTGGAGATTTCTTCCAATTTGAATTTACTTTTACCGCTTGTTCTCTTTAAGGTTTACAATTTCTGTGAGTAAAAAATTCTCTCCTCTATGACTCTCTTCTTTAGTTATTAATGCGATATTTACCTTCATGAAGGAAGTTGTAGCTAGCTTATTCTTTACTATATGGTTGAGATCTTTTGTGATTGCAACTGAATTTTCTTTGCTTTATTCTATAAAGTTGCAGTCAACCTTATCTTAAGGTATTGGAATATTGGAGAACCATCTAGACAGTTTTCTCATGTTCATATATATACATCACCTTATTTTGCATGAAGGGTGAATTCTAGTCTATCTTGAAAGATAAAATAAATATTACTATAAGTTAAAGGAGTTCAGCTTCATCTGATCAACTGATTGTTCATGTTTGCTAAACATATAGGAAGTTTTGTAATGACTGTAAATTTGAAGGATTCTCCTGTCTAATAACTTAATCGTTTTATTGATTAAACCCGTTTCGAGCTATGTGGTATGCTTTGCCTTAGCATTCTTGGTGGGTTTAACTTTAATGGATACACGTTAGTGATTTCGAAGGATTGTTATTTTCAGAGTTGTTCTTGTTCTATTATAAAGATGTAAATCTTTGGTTTAATTGCGGGATTGATCTCTTCTATTAAGGCTTGAAATATTATCTACATTGGTGAGATTGTAACAGTATTTTTTTATAGGATCATGAATTTGCTTATATTTCTTTAATAAAATTAACTTTGTATTATTTAGGGTCTGGTTTTAGTTCTCCTTGCTCTCCCTTATTTAAATACATGTTGGAAATCAGTTTTTATGGTTTGGAAAATATATTTGGGAGCTTAATTTTTGTCCTCTTTGCTACCCCTTGTTTGAGTATTGCTGGAAGTCAATTTTCATGGCTTGGGAAATATATTTGGGGGTCTGGTTTGGGTTCTCCTTGCTGTCCCTTATTTAAATACATGTTGGAAATCATTTTATGGCTTGGAAAAGGTATTTGGGGCTCAGTTTTAATCCCCGCTTCCTGCTAGGGTTCGGCTTTGGTTCTTGCTCCTTGGTTGGGCATTTGGTTCTACTTGATTTTGGAGGCTCTATTTTAAGCTCTTCGATTATTCTTTGTTTTGAAATGAAGATTTGTGGATTCAATTAATTTTGAGAGTTTGGTTTCATGTTTTCTGTTGTCCCTTTGCTCAAGTATCGGCTGTTGGAGTATTTTGGTGTTTTGGAATATCAACTTGGGGCTCGGTTTTGATTCTTCTTGCTGACCCTTTATTCGAGTATGAATTTTAAAAATGTTTTGATACTTTGAGTAGCTATTTGGGGGCAGCAGTCATTACTCCTCTCATTGTCTCATTCAAATGCATATTAGAAATTACAATTTTGAGTTTAAGTAATTGAATTTGAGGCTGACTTCTGTCTCTCTTTGCTGAATTATTCAAATATACTTTTTGGGCATTAATTATGGTTTTAAAAGTTGTTTTGGAGCTGAATTTGGTTTCATGCTATTTTATAGCTTGGAATAAATATTTTATAAATTGGTCTTAATTTTCTTGATGATGATTTGAGCTCAGGTTTTCTTTACAAAGTTCTGTTTTGGTTCTTATGATAATGACTCAGCTTGGCACTCACATTAAATCCAATTTTCAGCTTCCTTGATGGCCTTTGATGGTTCGATTTTATTTGGGACTCAGTTTTTTTTTCCTTCTTTATGCTTGGTTTTTATACAATTGCGGCCTAGGTTTCGTCCCTTGCCGAGCCTAGTTCTGTTTTTTTATAGCTCGATTTTGACTCTCCTCTGAGTTGGGTTTTATCCGGCAACGGATTATATTTCAGCCCTTATTCCGAGTCATTCTTTTTTCTGCTTGAAAATCAAGTGATGTATATATAATTCACTATCATTCTTTAGCGATTATTGGACTTAATAATTTTAATCAACATGTTAAAATTGAATCTTCAAAGATTATATAGTTTGAGATTTTATGAAGCATGTCTATATTGATGGAATTAGCTTTCCTTGGTTGCATAAATCTTATAGACCTGAGTTTGATAATGTGAAGATGGAAACACACTCCTCTTAAAAACTTGGTATAGTATGTCTTGATTATATGCAGATTCAAAATTCAAGTTTAGAAGTAGAAGGTGGATGTTATAGAAATGCTTAAATAGATGCTTCGTTCATTTCTTTTGATACAGAACATACAAAATTTGTTGAATGAGCATATGAAATATAGAGATGGCCTATTAGTTTGAGACTTGGGGTAACAGGTAATGATGCAAGAGAACAATTTGACAGCTTATTTTATAGCTGAGATATAAAATCAACATCTAATTAGTGTGTTGCTCTTTCACCCCTAGATCATTAACAGCTCTAACCCTTTTCCAAAAGTTTCGAGAATCGGTAATCACAAAAGGACAGATATTACAAACACTACACAGATACTACAAATCACAAAAGGATAGATACTACAGACACTACACAGATACTACATTCACAAATACACAGATACTACAGACACCCTACAGATATTATGTATCATGTATAGATACTACGGGCTTTACATAGATATTACACTTGTACGAGAAATATATACTACACTCATACACATTGTACAGTTCACACAATATGCCCTGAATGACAGATCCTACACTCACATACACATACACTATACTTCAATGAGTTTAGATACTACTCTTCATGTATAAGTGCACTACATTTTGAGTAGTTTAGATACTACTCTATTCACATATTCACTAAATGATAGGGTTTAAGGATGTTTGACTATTAGGGTGATTTGTTGGTGGACTCTAGTTGATGTTGATAGGTTAACCTTGATATATCAGTTGTTTGTGGGATCGAGATAGAGAGAAAAGAGGTCTAGTCTGAGCCTATCCCCAAATTGAAATCCAATATCCCATCTTGAAACTTTCATATGCTCATCATTTAACCTTTCTTTTATAATTTGCAAATGTTTACCTGACCCATTTATATCATACATTGCAATCTATTTTGAAGCTTTAGCAGAATTTGATCAGGTACACTTTTATTTATTTAATTTTTGTACTTTATTTTCTGCATATTTTCTTTTGTTTTGTATCGTACTATACTTCGCTATATATCTCATACACTTTCCTATCACCTCTTACAGCATAGTCTTTTCTATTTGTCTATTCTTTGTTGTACTATATACATTTATCAGTATTCATGCTTTAGTTACTACCTTTCTAGTATGTTAGTGTAATCCCCTAGGATAGGCCGTTCAAGGCATGGTTTTGTTTTATTATTATTGTTCACTCTTCTCTCTCTCTTCTTCTCGGAAGGAGACGACGACGTGGTCAGTTGACGATTCATCTTCGGACAACGATTGGTGCAACTACCAAATACTAAAGGATGAGCTTATGCAGAATCTTGATAGATTTAAATAACATACCTATAGGATGCCGAGTTTGTTTGGTACGACGTAAATCCTCACATTATCTTTTAGGACATTCTACGATTTTCATATAGTACGATATAAGTCGTAAACTTTTTAGGCTTTCCGAGGTTGTTGTCTGGTATGACATAAATCCTCACAATTACTCAGGCTATTTGCATATGACATACAAATATAAGTCCTGAACATCTAAATAATTTGCAGGACTGAAACATGAAATAATTTCTCTTTCAAAGAAGTAAAGCCAAACCATAGATTAGTTTGAGATGTTATTGAATCTCCTTTAGTATCTTCGACATTTCCTACTTTTCGTTCCTTTGGATTCTGAAAATAATTGTTCCTATTTGAACCTATCCCAATTGACTTTTCCTTTGAACAATCCTGGAAACTTGAACGTTGAATTCTTAAAGACAAAACCTCTGATTATTATTGAGAGTTTTCTTAGGTGACTTCGGTTGTCTGAGATGTAATTAACTATAGGGGCTTGCTCCTATAGGGAATTTAAGAACCCAGATTAATCTAAACCCTATCTAATCTGTATATTAGATAGGGAATTTGTCGCTATAAATTTTGCATACCAAAATAGAGTCATAAACTTTTAAGTTTAGATAGTTAAGCATATTAATAAATGATACGTTCATCCTCCGAGATGATATATCATTTTTGATATTGTGCTCAACTATTTAAACTATTAGATATTTGAGATCTGCTCGGTCTCATTATTTTTTCAAAAAAATAAAAGGATACCATTTTCACAAAATCAAAATTACATTATATGTATATATATATATATTAAATTCCAAATTTAAATTTTTTAAAATCTTATTTTCGAGAGAAAAATAGCCAACAATTTATGGTGACTCCGCTGGGGATGATTCTTCTCTCCATTTTAATCATGAAGGATTTATCTTCAAACATCGTTAGTGTGCCCATATCCCTTACGGGTCAGACTACCATTCTTCCATTGACATGCCTTGCTCATTTTTATCTTGAGCAGGTATTGTCAACTCTCCCTTGATTCTGGAGCCACTGTTTAATCATCCATAGACAGAAAGGTTCAAGAATATTTAAATTCTAAATAAAATGGATTCCCAATAGGTGTGAGACGTTAGGAGATGATTCGTAGGAGTGAATTTGATTCGACTGCTTTCTCTTTAGATCACGAACACATGTCTTACATATCCTACTCTTTCCTTTATTTATGATATTTTGATTTGATTATTTAAATTCTACAAATAAAGCTTAAAATGTATATATATATATATAAGAAACTTGTTTGGATAAGTCTCGATAGAGACGCCCGATTGAATGCTTTGATTTAATTCAAGACAGTCATCATAAATTGCTGCAACCATTGTTGCAAGCATCGTGAGTCTAATTTCTGAAAACTTGAAATTACAGAAAATGACTACACCAAAGTTGATCTTCTCCTTCGACATTGGGATAGACTTGGCTGTGAACAAGAATGAACTGCCTGATAAAGCCGTCATTCGCTTTGGACAAGGATTTGACAATATCGATATTAAGTTTGGAGACATTACCGTCGCTGTACTGAGGAATAAAATTTTTGAAATGGTAGAGCCTATAGTGGAATTCAACTTTAAGTCAACACATGAGTTCCCACTTTTAAAAAGGGTGTTAGCTGAGATGAACATTGCTACTGTTACAAAGATTGCTAAAATTGTCAAGAATACCACAGAAACAACTGTTACTACCCCCACCGCTCTAGTCACTGCACCTCTCACTTTCCCCTCTAGATTTAAAGGGAAGGAAATTCAGGTAGGTGACGCGCCTGTTGCTGTGAATGGTTCAACGTTCTTGACAACACCTTCTGTGTTTGAAATAGGGTCTAGTTCGAGGTCTGCACCTCTGATCAGAACTCAGAGAAGAGATACGAATTGGAAAATAGCCAAGATCAAGAAAGTGAAAGCTGTCGATGTTGTTGCCTCGATTTCCTTGGATGAAGATGAAGAAGTTGGATTACCCGAGACCTTCCCTCTCTTAAGGAGGAGCAGGTTTCATCTACTGTCTGCTGCTCTTGATGAAGAGGATGTCCAGAAGATTGTTGATGCACCATCTCAATTTTACCATTGTTATAATCAAGTACAAACCAAAGGATTTGTACCATTAACGCAAGTTCATATGGTTTTTGAGAAGCTAGCAAAGAAAGAAAGAGGTTTTGTTGATGAAATCCTCAAAATGATAGGAGGCGCTGTGTCACCCCAAGTGAGGAGATGGATACTAAAAATGATAAGTTCGTTTCGCAAGCTGCGAAGAGATTTGAGAGAAGACGAGAAGGTTTGCTTCTACAAACCTCTCAAAAAGTTCGTTCAGATGATTGTCATTTAAGTTTCGCCTCTGCCACTTCACGACCACCCAAGATTCTTGCTAGACAATGTTTGGAAGCCCATGTTCCTCCCATTTTTGTCGCCGTCACTCCTACCACCATTCTTTCCCCGAATTTTAGGGGATGAAAACCCATTAAATATCGTCTTGGGCCAAAGTAAGTGTACCCAGGGTATAGGATAAGCCTTTAACATGGTCAGAAAGATCAAGGAACAGTAAGAGATTACCTGTTGAAGTGTCTGGTTCAAACGCTAGGGGGTCCATTGATTCTCAGCATTTGGATGTCACCAATAAATCACTCGACCCCAAGATACTTGTATCTGAGAAGATGGTGTGGCAACCTAAGGTTGTTGAACCAACACATACGGAAGAGCCCATGATGGAAAATTCCACATGTGATGTGTTGCCCGCCGCAATCATTGCAGAAAACATTGCTTGTCAGCTGTCACAGACTCATCTCAAGGTGTCTAAGAAAGGCCAAATTGAACTAAAGCTAGAAAAGCTTAGAAAAGACATTAAGCAGTTTTCTAAAGAAAGAGAAGATAAATTAGATGATGAAAAGGATTTGACTAATTATATGGATGAAGATTTCACTGAGATAAATGTGGTGGAAACCCAAGCATCTTCATCCTTATGAGAGGCATCAAGAGAAGAGAATGCTATGGAAATATTACAAAAGATTTTTCAGCAAAAAGATGAGCAGAGGGAGTACATGAAAGCAAAAATGGAAGAAATGATGGCTGTTATTATGGCTTTGCTAAACCAGTCACAATCTCCAAAGAGAGTGCCTGATGAGGTAAATCAACTGGTTGTGGTACAGATTGACGATAATAAAAAGGAATCCACTTCTGTTAATAAAGAAGAATAGGGTAATAGAGATCATGTCCAGAATTCAATACCGGAGAAGGACATTAAAAGTATGATAGAACAGTAGGTGAAGGAAACCTTGATACAATCCAAAGGCGGTGCATCAATTCTAAGGGGTGGACCATATTCTGAATAATTTGACGTCGTCCAATATCCCAAGGGTATTGTACCACCTCTGTTTAAAACTTTTGATGGAACAGGAAACCCTCGAAAACATATGGCACATTTTTTCGCCAGTTGTTGCAATGCAGGGGGAAATGATGCTCTACTCTTCCGACAGTTTGTCAGTAGCCTATCATGAGTGACATTTGATTGGTATGCAAAATTACCAAATGGTTTTGCTAAGACGTTTACATAATTAGAAGATCTCTTCATTAAACGATTTGTTGGGGCTCGACATCATATCACTGTCGGTGATTTGGTAATCGAGAAATAAAGAACAGATGAAACTCTAGTGAATTACATTCTACATTGGAGGAATCTAAGCATGAAATGCGAACCACAACTCCAAGAACAACATGCGATTGAAATCCTGTTAAAGAGTATTCATGGACCAATTGCTTTCCTCCTCAAGGGATTCATGATTAAAACTTTTAAGAAATTACTCAATAAGGTCGGGAGTCTTCAAGAGGAAGCGAAACAACTTGGTTTCATTGAGAAATTTGAAAAACAGAGACCCAGAAAAGTCTTCGAGAAGAAATCTGGAATTGTCGTAACTATTGATAAGGGTAAGCAGCCATTGGAGATAAAAGTTGAACAATCACAGCCGAGCCATTAGCCTTCTCAGCAATATCGTACACAATCATCCCAACAGAGGACTTATCAGGCAAATACTAGATCAATTCCAACCTTGACAGAGTGTTTGAATAGAGTGTATCCCTTTAAAGATGAAGTAGTTGGTAAAATGTTCCGTAATTTGATCAAGAAACCGGGATTCAGCTTGCCAGAATCAAAGAAGCCCGATGAAGTTGATAAAAAAGATCACCCATTATATTGCCCATATCATAGAATGATTGGACATACTCTGAAGAATTGCTTTTCTTTCAAAAATTGGTTGCAGTATAATCTCAGAGACGGGAACATAACAATCTCAAAAGAGTCTATGAAAGAACCTGGACAAGTTTCAATCAATACAGTTTCGGTTGATCCCATTATTCCGATCAATCCTTACGCAGTCGAAGATGGGTAGAATATAGTTTGGACAAAGTCTTCAAAGAAGATACTGAATCAAATTCAGAATACTTCAGTACAAGCTACAATTCAAGATCGAGGACCTGTTAAGCAAGTATTGTTGATTACGGTAGAAGAAGATTCGAAGAAAACTAAAAAACCCATCGAAAAGTTGAAATGTGAAATGAAGTTCGATCATCCGAGATTAGTTACTAATAATTTGAGAGAGAAATCTCTCAAACCACTGACTTTGTATGATTTCTTCTTTGCTCCACCAGGGGCACGTAATACTATGGAGTTTGAATTTGGCTACATTCTGACTGTTTCTGTTGATAGTATAATTGGGGATGTCTCACCTAATCTCGATACTAATCTAAATCTTTCTAATGGTTCTCAAATCGTACAAAGTTCTAACACATGTGACGATAAGCCAGGAGGAAATATTAATGATGATAATTATGATTCAGAATAAGATGCGCCAATTTTTGAATTTCATGGATCGCCGATTGCAATAGAGCTGGAGTCTTCAGATTTAGAAGGAATCCTGGAAGAATCAGTTACTCCAACTCATGTAGAGGCAATTCCGAAATCAAATCATGATTCCGAAGATGTGACAGGAATAAATTTGAGAAATGGAAAAGTATTACCTCTGAGAATGGGTCCAAAGGATGCAATAAAACAAACAATTAATCAAGATAATCTAGTGGCACCGATCAATAAAACACCTGTTCGAAATGAATATGAGGAAACAAGCATTAAAGTGGACTATAATGTACTAGCCCATCTTAGGAATTTACCTTTTAAGTTGAGTATATACAATGCCTTAATCCTATCAAAGGAAATAAGAGAAGCGTTAATAAAAGCTTTGCTAGATCCAGAGATATGTTTAGCTCAACTTGCTAGTACTTCCTCAGATGAGGTTTGTTCATTAAGAGAACAAGCAAAAATAACGTTCACAAATGATGATTTGCTACTTGGGACTGCTAATCATAATCGTCCGTTGTATATTTCTGTCAACATCGGCAATTTCATGCTCTCTAGAGTTTTAGTGGATTCAAATTTTTAATGAGTTTACGGACTTTGGCATATTTGGATATAGACGCAAGACAATTAACTGCTGATAATATGATGTTAAGAGGTTTTAACCAGATAGGGGAAAGAGCTCTTGGATCAATTACATTACTGATGAGAATTAGAGAATTAGTAACAACTCTGAAATTCCATATCATTGATTCTGAGACATCGTTCAATGCTCTATTGGGCCAACCCTGGATTCATAAGAACAGTTTAGTCCCTTCATCACTACACCAATGCATAAAGTATTGTTTAGAAGGACAAGAATATTGTATAAAGGGAGACCTACAACCGTTTTCGATTCATGAAATAGGCATTCATGAAGATGCCAATTACTATACTCCTCTGAAAAAGAATGTTACGCTTCAAGATGATATTACAAGAAGCGCAAAGGGTCCAAAAGATATACAAAGACAAGACCATCCGATATTGATTCAACAATCTTTTATTACCCCTTTACAAGAAGAGGGTGAGAGTTCCTCACGATAAAATTGTTGAACAAAAGAGTCTAATTATCAACATTGGTTTGGAAGACAGTTCTGAAGATGAAAAAATAAGGAAAAGCGTAACGACGATTGACCAGAAGAAACCTCTTTTTGAAATTGATTTAGAAGAGAAGAGAAACGTGAGTATGGTTCAATGTACAATCAGATTAATCACTATGTACAAACTATGGCCCTCACCCCGATTTCTACTCATAAAATTGAGGGTCAGATGGTCAAAGAGGTACATAATGCAAGTATGAAAGCGATTAAGTTTCATCGTGGTTCTTCATCCTCTATTTCTGGAATCAATGTAGAACTAGAAGATGAGCTTTCTTCTGAATTAATGGAATTACCTGTTGATTGGTATTCGCCTTGTGTTCAAAATCTTGCTCAGTGTGGTCTGGTACCTAAGCAATGGCCTAAAAATAAATCACTATATTTTGAGAAACTTTGGAATAATGATAATCAAGCCTTTAATTCCAAGCAAGGTCTTGGATTCGGCACAATAGGGCATTTGATGATACGGAATTTTGCTTAGTTGTTACTAATGAACATGAAAAAGATTGTTTGGAAGTTCTGAACAACTATGAAGAATCTACAATTGACGATGCCCCACCTGAATTTGAAGAATAGATTAAATCAACCGTAGATGAGTTACAAGAAATTAACCTGGGTACCGAAAAGGAATCGAGGCCAATTTTTATTAGCTCTCTACTTGGTAAAGAAGAATCTATGATTATGGTTAAGCTGTTGATAGAATTCAAAGATTGTTTTGCTTGGAGTTATGAGGAAATGCCTGGATTAGCGCCAGAAGTTGCAGTACATAAAGTGGGCCTAGATCCTACAGCTGTTCCAGTTAAGCAAGCTTCCAGAAGAATGTGTCTCGATATTGAACAACAAGTTATAAATGAAGTCAACAAGTTAATAGACACTAAATTCAAACATGATAAATAATATCTTACTTGATTGGCTAATATAGTGTCAGATAAGTAGAAAAATTTGCAAATTCGCATCTGTGTGGACTTTAGAAATTTAAATAAAGCATGCCCAAAAGATGAGTTTACTCTTCCAATTCTACAATTGATGGTGGATATTGCATCGTCTCATGAAATTTTCTCTTTCATGGATGGATTTTCTGGGTATAATCAAATAAAAATGGCTCTAGAAAATAAAAGATTTACAGCTTTCCGAACTCCAATTGGAATTTATTGTTATACTGGAATGCCTTTCGGATTGAAGAATGTCGGTGCAACATATCAACGAGCGATGACAAGGATCTTTGATGACCTCATTGATAATCAGGTGGAATGTTATGTGGATGATTTGGTCATCAAAAGTAAACAGAAAAAAAATCATTTGTACGATTTGAGAATTGTCTTTGAACGGTTACAAAAATTTAACCTAAAAATGAATCCCCTAAAGTGCGCATTCGGTGTGACTTCTGGGAAATTTTTAGGGTTTGTTGTTTGTCACCGCAGGATTGAGATTGATCCGGGTAAGATTAAAGCCATCTTAAAAATGCTACCCCCTAAAAATTTAAAACAATTACGATCTTTTCAAGGGAGGCTGGCGTATTTAAGACGCTTTATTTCTAATTTGTCAGGAAGGTGTGAACATTTTTTTGTGTTGACTAAAAAGGATGCAAATTTTATTTGGGATGATAAATGTTAACATGCTTTTGAGAGCATTAAAAAATATCTAACAACACCTCCTGTCTTAGTAGCACTCATTTCGAGCAAACCTTTAATACTTTATACCCCAGCTTTGGATGACTCCATTGGAGCTCTTTTAGCCCAAGTTAATGATGAAGTAGAAGAGAATGCTCTTTATTACTTAAGCCGTCGTCTAATTCCAATGGAAGCGAAATATCCTCTGATCAAGAAACACTGTTTGGCTTTAATCTTCGCAGTTCAAAAACTCTGTCATTACATGCTTTCTCATAAAGTCAGCCTTATCTTGAAGTTTAATCCATTGCAATATTTAATGACCCGACCAATGCTTTCTGGCACGTTAGCAAGATGGGCCATGATATTATTGCAATTTGATATAACTTTTGTTCCACTCCAAGCTGTGAAAGGATAAATCCTAGCAGATTTCCTCGCGGCACACCCATTACCGGCTAGCTCCCCTCTTAATGATGATTTATCAGATGAACAGATAATGGATGTGGAAAATTTCAAGACTCGATGTTGGGAACTATATTTTGATGGGGCTTCTTTAGCGCAAAAAGATAAAGAATTGCAAGCAATAATACCTGGTAAAGCAGGGATTGGATTGATCTTTATTATACCGAAAAAGGGGATGTTAAGGTATTCTTATCATTTAATAGAATTGTGCACGAATAACGAGGCAAAATACGAAGCATTGATAACAGGGTTACAATTAGCAATATCGATGGGTATAACTGATATCAATATTTACGGAGATTCACAGTTAATCATTCAACAGGTTGCCGAGCAATACAGAATTTTGAAGCCTAAATTGGAACAATATCATCATTATACAATGAAGTTATTTGAACAGATTCCAGACGTGACAATATGCAGAATCCCAAGGGGAGAAAATACTCTCACCGATGCTTTAACTAAACTCGCCAAGGAATTTGCATGTCCACAAGAAGATTCAATTAAGATCACTGTTCATGGACTTCAGGTTCTGTTCCAGATCGATGTAGATACTTTGGACAAATTGGGTAAAGAAGAAATAGTAATGACAACCACCGAAACTGCAGAAGACTGGCATCAACCTTTCACATAATATTTACAAACAGGAAAGCTGCCAGATGATAAGTCAGTTGCATATCAATTAAAAAAGAGAGCCTTATCGTATGCTTTAATAGATAATGTTCTTTATCAAAGGTCTTTCGACCAAATGTGGTTAAGATGCTTGAATGCTACAGAAGCTCAAGAAATCGTTAAAGAGGTACACTCAGGACTTTGTGGCGCTCATCAGTCAGGTCTGAAGATGAAAATGAAAATTAAAAGACTAAGGTATTATTGGCTCGCGATGATGATTGACTGTATGAAAATCGCCAAAAGTTGTCACCAATACCAAGTACATGGAGTGGTCTTACACCACCCCCCAAATGTGTTACACCCAACAATTGCGCCATGGCCGTTTGAATGTTGGGGCACAAATGTGGTGGGTCCTATAGACCCTCCATCTTTAAAGGGACATCGATTCATTCTAGCCGCTACTGATTACTTCTTAAAGTGGGCAGAGGAGATTGCTTTGAGAGAAGTAAAAGTACAACATGTCTTACAGTTCTTCAGGAACCAAATTGTCTAACATTTTGGAATACCTCGTAGAATTATTTCAGACAACGGGTCTGCATTCAAAAGCACGAAGATCAATAATTTTGTCGGAAGACAGAAAATTGATTGGCTTTATTCTATAATTTATTATCCTAGAGCAAATGGATAGGCGAGGCTTTTAATAAGACTCTCGTCCAAATTCTAAAGAAGACCTTGGACGGAAACAAAAGGAATTGGCACGAGCAGTTATTAGAAGCCTTATCGGCCTATAGAACCACGTTCAAAACTCCAACCTAGTCTACACCTTACGCTCTTGTGTATGGGTCCGAGGCTATGTTACCTTTAGAAGTTCAACTTCCATCTCTTAGAGTTGTCATTGCCAACAAAATCACTACTGAAGAAAATGTCAAATTACGACTGGAAGAATTAGAAAGTTTCGAAGGAGAACGATTGGTAGCACAACAAAATTTGGAATTGTACCAAGCCAAGATGATTCAAACACATGACAAATTGGTCCGTCTGAGGACTTTTAAAGTTGGTGATTTGGTTATTTTCCTTAAAAGACCTATTCTTGCACATCGCAAGGTAGGAGGTAAATCTGAACCAACATGGGAAGGACCGTTCGTGGTTGAAAAAGTTTACTTTGGAGGAGCCTACCAATTGATAAATTGTCAAGGAGAATGACCAAGCTTCCTATCAATGGAAGATATCTGAAGAAATACTATGCATCATGATGTTTTGAAAGAGCGAACTTTAGAAATAAAGTCTTGTTCTTAGAAGCACCGGGGTTTTAATTGCAACTGGGCCCGAACATAAATTTGTAATAAAAAAAACTAATTTTGCAATATATTCCATATATATAAATTGATATATGTTTTTTTTATTATTATTATTGTTTTGTTTCTCTCCTTTCTTCTTTCATGTTAGTTCAATCTTTAAAATAATAATAATAAACTTAATAAGTGTATACATGTATGTATATATATACACAAATATAAATTAAGATATATACATAAGAAATACATTTTGTAACATACATGTATATAAATATATATATGCTTATATAAATCATTAAAATATAATAAATTTTCATATTGTTCTTGCTTAAAAGCCCGGTCTGACATACTCATTGTTTTCCTGTTTAATGCAGGAGAATGTCAGGAGGAAGACTGATCTTCACATTCAAGAATGGCATTAGTTTTGCTCTTGATAAGGCAAAAGTTGAAGAAGGAGCGGTGGTTGAATTCAATTTCAACTTCGATCAAATTGAGCTAGATTACGAAAGCTCAGCTTTAACTGTGGTAAACAAAAATGAGTTTTGCAAGCAGAACCCTGTACTGAAATTCAGAAATAAAAATCAATTCATTGTTGAGAAGAAAAGGAAATTAGAAAAAATCAAAGAGGCGGAATCAAGCAATGCTGCAATTAATCGGATGAAACAATGATAATGACCTCTAAGGGTGAGCTTGTTGGTGCTACTCCTACTGACGATCAGCCGAAAGGTAAGGCAACACTTACTCGTACGCAGAAGAGGAATCGAAACCACCGTATTCACAAGATGCTGGAACAATTAAAAAAACAAGGGGAGGATAAAGATACTATAGCTCAGATGGAAATCAAATTAAAAGGGAAAATCCCAGATCAGCCGGTTGAAGTGCCATCTCAACCAATGAAAACTGGAAGAGAGGTGACTTTCAAGGAAATAGAGATTTAAGAAGGAAACATGGAAGTTGAACCTTATGTTCCCCAGTTCGTGAGCAGGTCACGTCATTTGCAGATCATTCCAGAGCATGAATTGAAGAAATATGAAAATGTGAGAAAACAAAATTTCGAGCATTTTCAAAGGTTTCAGGGCAAGTATGTTAATAAACTGGAAGGGTTGGAACTGCATGTCAATGTGTTCACTAGCAGTGAACAAGACAACATTGTAGAATGTGTTCTTTTGGAGCAAGAAATGGGACGTGCTGGTCGGCTAAGAAGAAGGACATATTCTGACCCGAGAAAATGGAAACGAGGTAAAGGAAGGGTTACGATCCAATACAGTTGCCGCTACAATTTTGCCCAAGATAAAAAAGGAAATCCTCCTGGGATAATTCGTCACGATGAGGTTGACCCGTTACCGTCATTTATCAAGAGGATAATTAAACGATTGGTGACCTGGCGTATACTTCCAGCAGATTGATCCCAAACAACTGTATAGTTATTATATCGAAGCTGGTGACTGTATCCCTCCTTACATCCATCATCATAATTTTGCAAGGCCATTTTGCATGGCATCATTCATAAATAAATGCAACATCATGTTTGGGACAGAAATTCAGATCATTGGCGACGGAGAATTTCAGAGTTTCGTAGATATTCCTTTGCCTGTGGGCTATGTGTTGATATTGAAGGAAAATGGCGCTGATGTGGCCAAACACTGCATCCCTGGAGTGCCATATCCGAGGGTTTCAATAACCCTCAGACTGATGAATGAGGATAGGGTACTATTCCGATTTAGACCTAATCCTGAGATCAAGAACTTGCGGCCTTTTGAGTTGTAAGTTGTTTAAAGACAACACACCTAAGTATATATCTAGAGAAATCATTTCTATTTTTCTGATGATATGTTAGAAGGTGGGGCTAGTCTTTATACAGCCTACCATTTCAACACAACTGTCGATAAAAAAAAATACAGCTAGATGATACACAAGATTGGACTCACTCATATNAACGAGTTTGATAACCTTCCTATTTTGAATCTCGTTGGGATTTTTACTCTTGATGGATGATTCTCCTCACCGTCCTGATGCTCACCGCCGGTGAACCATTCTCTCATCTCTACCTATAAATACCTCTTCAAGAGAAAGATTTCAGGGATTTTTTTTGTTAGTAACTTCTGGGAGAGTTTTGCTGCTGGGATATTTTTTGAATTTGTGCGTTAAGAAAGAATTTCGGGCTGGCATTTCTTTTGGATGGTTTGGAGATTTCTTTCGATTAGGATTTTCTTTTGCTACTTGTTCTCTTTAAGGTTTACAATTTTTGTGAGTAAAAAATTCTCTCCTCTATGACTCTCTTCTTTAGTTATTAATGTTATATTTACCTTCATGAAGGAAGTTGTAGCTGGCTTATTCTTTACTAAATGGTTGAGATCTTTTTTGATTGCAACTAAATTTTCTTTGCTTTATTCTATAAAGTCGCAGTAAACCTTATCTTAAGGTATTGGAATATTGAAGAACCATCTAGACAGTTTTCTCATGTTCATATATATACATCGCCTTATTTCGCATGAAGGGTGAATTCTAGTCTATCTTGAAAGATAAGACAAATATCACTATGAGTTAAAGGAGTTCAGCTTCATCTGATCAACTGATTGTTCATGTTTGCTAAAAATATAGGAAGTTTTGTAATGACTATAAATTTGAAGGATTCTCCTTTCTTTAATGGATACACATTAGTGGATTTCGAAGGATTGTTATTTTCAGGGCTGTTCCTGTTCAATTATAAAGATGTAAATCTTTAGTTTAATTACGGGATTGATCTCTTCTATTAAGGCTTGAAATATTATCTACATTGGTGAGATTGTAACTGTATTGTTTTTAGAGGATCATGAATTTGCATATATTTCTTTAATAAAATTAACTTTGTATTATATGGGGTCTGCTTTAGATTCTCCTTGCTATCCCTTATTTAAATACATGTTGGAAATCAGTTTTTATGGTTTGGAAAATATATTTGGGAGCTTATTTTTTGTCCTCTTTGTTGCACCTTGTTCGAGTATTGCTGGAAGTCAGTTTTTATGGCTTGGGAAATATATTTGGGGATTTTTTGTTCTCCTTGCTGTCCCTTATTTAAATACTTGTTGGAAATCATTTTATGGCTTGGAAAAGATATTTGGGGCTTGGTTGTAATCCCCGCTTCCTGTTGGGGTTCGGCTTTGGTTCCTGCTCCTTGGTTGGGCATTTGGTTCTACTTAATTTTTGAGGCTCTATTTTAAGCTCTTCGATTATTCATTATTTTAAAATGAAGATTTGTGGATTCATTTAATTTTGAGAGTTTGGTTTCATGTTTTTTGTTTTTCCTTTCTCAAGTATCGGTTGTTTGAGTATTTTGGTGTTCTGGAATATCAACTTGGGGCTCAGTTTTGATTCTTCTTGCTACCCCTTTATTGGAGTATGATTGTTAAAAATGTTTTGATACTTTGAGTAGCTATTTGGGGGTTGCAGTCATTACACCTCTCATTGTCTCATTCAAATGCATATTAGAAATTACAATTTTGAGTTTAAGTAATTGAATTTGAGGCTGACTTCTGTCTCTCTTTGCTGAATTATTCAAATATACTTATTGGGGATTAATTATGGATTGTCGGCACANTAAATATATAGTAAATTTAAGTAAAAATTTTCAATAATAAAGGTTAATTCTAGGGACTAAGATATTTGGTAAGAAAGAATAAGACTATGTTTTTCTATTTTAGTAAAAAAAATTTGTATTTTTGAAGCATTAAAAATCTTAAAAGATTCATGTAAAAAGAAAAAAATTAACATTTATGAAATCTTTTAAGTTAATATAAATTTGTTAAGTGAAGAAATGTAAAAAGCTTTTAACTTTAAGAAGAGGATAGCGAAGTTCAAAATCATTAAAGGCTATCGAGATATAGTAATCCTGACATATAAAGAAGAAAAGAAAGAAAGAAAAGAAAAGGGGATTAAAAATGATCCTGAAAATAAAGGGGATTAAAAATGTTCTGGAAAAGAAAAGAAATGAAAAAGAAAAAAATATATACGGGGAGAAAGCTTGAGGAGATGCCTAATTAAAAATTGGCTTCACTTGAATCAACTTAAGGAAAAAGACTTTGCTTGAGGAGATGCCTAATTAAAAATTGGCTTCACTTGAATCAACTTAAGGAAAAAAACTTGAACACATTTTCTAAACTTTTTATGTGAATGTTAACTTAATTTTTAATAAAGTTTTATGAAGCTTTTCATATGAATTTGCTAAGTGACTTTAATATAACAAATTGCAATTTTTCTTGAAAGAAATTGAGGAACAGAAACCTTAGACTTAATTATTGAATAACTTTACACTTTTAGTATTAACTGGAGTTATTTTGAATTTTTCTTAAGTTAAACTATTATATCTAGAAAACTAAAATATTGAAGTCTAAAAGTTAAGATCTTTATCATAAGTAATATTTTTTATGTAGTAAAGGAGTTACTTGAGGACAAGTAACATGTAAGTTTGGGGGATTTTGATACAGCAAAAGCATATTTTATACCTATTTTTGATGATATTACACTTTAATGGAAGGTATTTTGATGTTTTCTTACAGGTTGTTGATTTTTAGGGCTTAAAGCAAAAATAAAGCAAAGAGGATGAAATTTTGAGTCAAAATGAAGTTTTTGAAGAAATGCTCAACGCCGGCAGCGCCGACGGTGCAGAACAAATTAACGCGGAGATTTTTTTACTCAATGCTGACGACGCCTGGCCAGCGTCGATGACACCAAATGTTTCTAGAAGGTTTGATATATTTGGATGACTTTTTGAAGAGTTTTTGGAGGCACCTCTTGGGGAACTAACCTTGGGCTTTATTTGGGACCGAATTTCATCAGAAAATGGGCTCCTTTACATTTTTCACTCCTCTACTTTCATTTTTCGCAACACATCATTCCATTCCACTTCCATATTAGAGTCGATTAGTTATTTTTGTTTTCATATTGAGAATTTGTGTGATAAGACTTAGTGTGAAACTTTCTATAAGAGTGTTGGAGAAGGAGAAAAGTGAGAGATATCTTCTTCCTGCAATTCTAAGGAAAAGGCTACAAAGGATTTGCTTTGAGAAAGAGTTTTTAGATAATTATTGTTTGTTTATCAGTGTTGTGTTAACTTTCTTTTATATATAAAATTTGTGTTTTGTTATTTCTTTCTCATGAAGTCTGAGTAGTTCTCTCTATCTTTCTCCATACTCTGAGATATGGTGAAATGAAGAGATAATATGAATGTGCCAGGATTAAATTGTAAAATAAATTGTGATGATTTTTTAACTCTGAACTTAATTTAATTTTTGATCTGGCCAATTGAATTGTTAAAGTGTGTTATGAAACATATGATCCAGGAAATGGAGTATGAGTTCTACAATAGAGTTAGAATCATATTTGATTTCATAAAGGAGAACATCATTTATGAAATTAAGTGCAAATGAATAGGGAAATATTCTTTGTTGGGTGTAAAATTGGAGAACCTTTAGGGTGACAGACTAAAATCTTTAATTCAGTCTTAGAGTTTAAAAACTGAAGCGAGAGCTAGCCTTCAGATGAAGGGAAGTGGGAGCCGATATCCTCCCAACCTAGCCACAGATTTAGGGATTAAACACTAAAATTAGCCAATGATTTTCTATGCACTGTATCAGGGTAGAGATTTAAAATTGCTCCCATTTGACATAATACATATTATGAACATTTATCTCATTTCATTTTACCATAGCCTCATTGTAGTGAGAATGATGTTTTTTTCACATAAGAATCTCCGTTACATAAACATAGTAAATAGATTAGTATTTACTGTTTTAAATTTTGTGTAATTGATTTGATAATAATTTAGAAATTAAATTTTGATTACATCTCAACAATTGAAATTAGTGACAGTGATTTCAATTGACTTTCTGGTGAATTTCCTAGCAAATTTATCATTTCCAATTTAAACCTTCCCCGTAGGATCGATACTTGGGGCTTAAATAGAAAGTCTATTTTTACTTGATAATGATGCGTATACTTGCATAAAATCTGAATATTAATTGATTATATTTGATTAAATCTTAAACAATCTATCACAACAAAAAGGATCGGATCATCAGCCGATCACTATGTCACTAGTGACTAGAAACTGTGTCACCTATCTTCATAAATCAATACTCCACCAAAAATTCCCATGCATCTACTCACCTCCCCCACTTGAAAGGCCTTATTCTCTTAGAGTTACTGCAATTTATGTGATCCCTCCTGTCTTCCATTTCATCAAAATTAATACTGATGGCAGTTACTCCAAGTTGGGTGCTGGGGTGGGTGGTGTGTTTAGGTATCATAATGGACACTGCCTACTATATTTTCTAGCCTCTTTCTATGCTAATGATGGACTTGAAGCTGAGTTAATTGCTGTGTTTTGGGCTCTTACCCTTGCTAAGATAAATTAGTGGCACCAGTTACTACTTGAAAGAGATTCACAGGTCCTTCTACAGATGTTACAGGAAGGCAAGCCGTCCTCTTGGTATCATTTACAATTGGTTAACAAAATTTAGGTTCTAATACCTAGTACGAATCTTCAATTCTCTTTTATTTACAGGGAAGGGAATAGACCTGCAAATTGGCTTGCTAGGTCTGGTCTGTTTTCCCTTGAGTGTGTTGTCCCCTACTCCCCATCTTCTCGTCTCCTCTTTTTGTTGACTGGGGATATTTTGCAAGCTCCCCACATAAGAATTATAACCTGAGCTTTAGTTAATGGAAATATAACCTTTTCTTATATATATATAATGCTAAAATATTTTATTTTATTAAAAATTTAAGTTTGGAGGGATGAAAAATAATTTTCGAAACTTGAAATTTATTTGTTATCAAATGTGCTACAAATAAATTTGATTTTGATTTGAAGTTATATTAGGGGAACAAAATTTTGAATATATAAATGAGCAAGAAAATTTAGTTGAAACCTATAGTAATGAAGTAAAACCTAAAGTTAAAAATTTTTAGTGTAGAAATGATAAATATTGTGTAACTTTGTTTAATAAGAGAAATTGTATTTTTAAAAAATAACGAAGGATTAGACTTTTATTTTCAATACTTAAATTTCTTTTATCAAAAATAATTTTCAAAGCTATTATTATATTTTTAAGTAAGGGATTTATATCAAAACTTTTCTTTAGGAAAGGAGTGGAATTTAAAATTATTAAAGGGCTATCCAGATATAGTAAATCTCACCTCAAAAAAAAAAAAAAGAAAAAAAGAAAAAGTAAAAGTAAAAGAAAGTTCAAATAGAGAGGAGAAGCTTGAAGATTGGTGCCTAATCAAAAATTGGTTCCACATCTGATCTTTTTAAAATATAAGACTTGAAAAACTCTTAAGCTTAAGGATATAATATAGTAAGTATAATTATTCTTAATAAAGATTTTTTAAGTAGAGAAGATAGAATGCCTAAACTCTATTTTTGGAGAATTCACAAGTATATCTGAACTAGATAGAAACTCATATTTTCAGACTTCTTTACATTAAAGATTTCTAAACTCTAAGTTGGTCTCATGTATTAAAGTCTTTTCTAAATTGGACTACTAAACTTCTAGATCAAAATTTTAGAATATCCTAAAGAAAGTCATTTTCATAATTTACTTATTTTGGTTTTGAAAGATTAAGTGTCACTTGAGAAGAAGTAACATTTTAAGTTTGGGAGATTTTGATACAAATAAAATATATAGTATTTATGTACACACTTTTATACATATATTTGAGGATATTGTGGTTTAATGGTAGGTATTTGTGTGTTCTTCCTTCAGATACATTTAAATGGATGAAAAATGGTGAAAGGAGTGAAAAAGGATCAAATTTTGAGAAAAAAATTAAGGTGTGCAAAAGCACTCGAACACCTAAGCGCCCAAAACTGGTGCTTAAGCGCCAAGATAACAGAGAATACCACGCCTAAGCACCACATACCCGCGCTTAGGCACCAAAATTATTTATTTGATGATTCAATAAATTTGGACAAATTTTTTTAAGGGGTGTTTGAAGAAAATCTTGGTGAAAAAGTGGTTTATGGTTAATAGACACAAAAATACATTCAAATGGCTATTGAAAGGAGGTGACACTTAGAAGATTCATTGAATGTGGACACATTTTTAAGAGAAACCAAAGCACATTTTCAAAAATTTTAAAAGAAGACTTGAATTGAATGGAAAGAGAGAGAGTCTCAATTAGCAGCTGACACTTTCTCACATAGATTAATTAGGATACTTTTAAAGAGAAGAAATGGAGGAGTTGTAGTGTGTTAGTACAGAATATTGTAAAAGAAAGGATAAGAAGATATTCAAAGGAACTTCAAGAGTTTGGTGGAGAGGAATTTGAGACATGTTGTTATCTTTGTGAGTACATTTGGTTTTAACTTAGACTTCTTATGTGTTTACATGATTTCTACTTTTAAACTTAAGTGTGGTTGTGTTTTCTCCATGAATTCTAAGTTGTTTTCTTTATCTTTTTCCTTAAAATGATAAGTAATTAAGTGTTGGATGAAAGTTATAGAAAGTATTGTTCTTTAATGTTGAAATAAGTTGTGATAATTTTAAACCTTGTACTTCATTTACTACTTGATTTGGCCAATTAAGATTTTAATATCTATTGTGAGAACATGTAAGAACCAAGATGGTATTGTCTCAGTCAATTAATGGTGAAAATCACATGATATTTTATGGATGAGATTGTAATTCATATAATTGAGTAAAAATAAATAAGGAATATACTTTGAAGGGTGTAGAGTTAGAGGTCTTTAGAGTGACATGCTAAAGCCCCCAATTTGGTTTATAGTTATAGGTCTTGATACAAGATGTTAGCCCCCAGTTGGAGGGAGAAGAAGGAACTCTAGAGTGAGAGCTAGTATCTTCCCTACCTAACCCATCTTCAAGACTATTCAAACTTTAAATTAACCAATGTGCTTTATAGCATCTCTAGTAAGGGAAAATAATAATATTGCTCCTATTTGTCACAAGACAATTTGAATACTTCCACAATAGAATTCCTATACTTATTAATGATTCATGATAAGAAAAAAAATATTTTATTTATATTACCTTCATCTTACAAATATCTATTTAAATTTAGTTAGTTATTTACTTTATTTTCAGTTATAAAAAATCATAAAAAAGATTTGAACTTTCATTCCTATTATAGCATCTATAGTTTGAGTAGGAATATTTTGTAATGTAGAATTTATTATCTAATTTCTTCTTATTTAAAATATTGTAGTTCTCCCTGTGGGTTCAATATTCGGGGTTTAATAAAAAATTCCTATATTACTTGATAACAATATGTATACTTGATTAGTATCCCAATATTTAAATATAATTATTGAACTCTTGTTTGCTTTGAAGTTAAGTTTTTGGCACCGTTGTAAAGTAAGAGATATAAGTAAGGAAAATTGAGAATATAACCACATACTTCGTAGTATTGTTATAAAAGATTTGGATCAATCATGTTTAGCTGAATGATCCTTTCTAAGTCATCTACGGTGTTCTACTAAACAGAAAGTGGAGCATCGTGTATAGATGCAGAGACCTTGGTCTCGATGACAACAAATCATAATATTCATCATCCACATCCATTCATTGCTCCTTTACCAACTTAGAGATCTGAACTCAGAGCTACTTCACTTTATCATTGATTGCTTTCACTTTAGCCAACTTATGATCTATATGTCTTTCCTGACATTACCTCATT
Organism: Phalaenopsis hybrid cultivar; assembly: GCA_002079205.1. NCBI lineage: Eukaryota > Viridiplantae > Streptophyta > Magnoliopsida > Asparagales > Orchidaceae > Phalaenopsis > Phalaenopsis hybrid cultivar. Next base: position 9,810 of record JXCR01114043.1, on the reverse strand, counting down.
TTATAATGGTCTCGGTAGCAAAGGCGGTAACAACAACTAGAATATCGGGCATTGACCTGACTGACAATTAGGAGTATTTTTATTCTCCAAAATATTGCAAAAAACTTGATTCAAATTATATTCAGTGGCTAGAGTAAATAAATGAAATGATATGGAAAATAAAAAATAAAACTTCACATTAGAGGTACTACATAAGTATACGTATCGTTCCAACTAATATAGGATTTTCTTTAAAATCTCCAACATTGATCCCATGAGGATAATTGGAGTTTTTTAAATTGGCTTGCAAAAATTAGAAGAAAATTCTATTTAAATTATAAATTAAATAAAAATGAAATTATCGCAAAGGTTAATACTAAATTAAAGCAGATAGAAACAACTATGATTAATAGTTTAATAAAAGTAATTCTAACGAGTTTTAATAACATGTAAAGATCTTTTCCCTTGCAATAATATATTAATCTATCTAGGATTTGAATGAATAAACATATGATGTTGTATTTTTACAGATAAGGGCATTCCTATTCTTTACCCTATGTTGGTGCTAGCAAAGAACATTGACTAATTTAGAGTTTTTCACCAGCTTGTGTAGTAGTGTTGAGTAGATGATGGCCTCTCACCTCCAGATTACCCATTGTACCCTTACGATCCAAACTCTAAACTGAATTGGAAACCGAATCTAGTCTGTCACTATAGAAACATCAATTCTACGCCCATCAAAACTTATCTCCTTATGTATTTGCGCTCCCCTTTAGGTGATCATAACGGCTCTGCCCATAATGAAGTGTGTCACTCACTAGTTGGGTGAAATCATAAGCCTCCTGCGTCTTTATATTTCTCAATAGATTTTAACCTCACAAGTCACCAATTTGTAAAGTTAATGAAGAATCGGTAAAAATGTCATCACAATTTTTAAAAGTAAAAAAAAAATCTTTAAATCATTCTCACCCCATGAGATGAATTTCCAAGATTAAGGAGAAATAAAGAGACCTACTCAGAATGCTTGGAGAATAAAACCAAAACACTAAATTTATATTGAAATCCAAGTGTTAGAAACAAGTACTTAAACACAAATACAAAGTACCTTATATCTTCTCCTCAACACAAATTGTGGAGTCTTCTTAAAGAACTCTCCAAGCTCTTACTCTTACAACATAAAACAAACTTAAAATCACACTTAAACACTAAAGTGGGACTTTCTAAAGCCTTCAAATGCTGCTAATAAGTCCTTTTCTTCATCTAATTTTCGTTCATATTAGTAGATCTCTGAAAATAACTAAGGGTTGCTTCAAACACCTCTTCAAAATTTGGCCAAATTCAATGGATCATCTAAAAGGGAAGTTGCTGGTGTGATAGCGCCAGTCTGGGTGCTATAGTACACTGCACTTGTCTGTGGTGCTATAGCGCTAGGTGTGGCATTATGGCGCCATATGAATTGCACCATTTTTGCTCATTTTTCCCTCATTTTCTCCAAATTTCATTCCATGTACTTGAACCCAAAAACATACAAAATAGCTTCATTTAAATGCAAAATCACTAAAAATATGCATAAAAAAATCATAAAATATGCACTAAAATTAGGTAATTTTAAGGTAGGTCATTCCCCCAAATTTAAACATTACTTGTCCTCAAGTAACTCCTTTATACTATCTAAAAATTATAACGTGTGGAAGTGAGTTTAACTTAGAGATTTCTATAGTTTTTATTTATAATTGTGATAGTGAAACTTTAGAAGTTTTTTTAATAACTTGGGTTAAAACTAAAATGTAAGAATATATTGTATTCAAGTCTAAGAGTTTTGATTTTTCTATTCATTTCAAGAATAATTGTAATTTGGTCTTATTTTGAATGCTAAAAGAACTTCATGAGGACTTTATCAGTAAGGATGCTAATACTTTAAGCCTTAATTTAGAACTGTAATTAAGTTCATTTCCTTAATATGATTCAAGTGGAGCCGATTTTTATTAGGAACCTACTCAATTTTCTCCTCACATTATTTTCATTCTTGCTCTTCTTTTTTTTCTTTTGATTTTTCTTTTCTTTTTTTCTTTTCTTTAGGATATTTTTCAGTCCTTTCTTTTTCTTTTCATGTCATGTGAGGATTACTATATCTGGATAACCTTTAATGATTTTGAACTCCTCAAACCTCTTCTTAAAGTAAAAAACTTTCCACATTTTGTTATTTTGACAAAATTGTATTAGCTTTGAAAAAGATTTTTCATAATGTCTCAATTCCTTTTTTTAAGTAAAACTCTAAAATTCTTGACAATTCCAAAAATACAGTTTTCTTTATTTTAATTAGTAAGAACATAATATTATCCTCTTAAACTAAATATTTTAACTTTAACAATAACCTTTATTATTATAAACTTTAACTTAAGTTTTCTATAACCTTTATAAAATTTAAAATATAGTTATCTTACGTTATCCTAACATACCACATGTTATGTTAAATTAAATTTTAAAAATATAGTTCTCTGAAGGTAAATAAAGTTTAGTTCCTTAAAAAGATTCTCCACCTTCCCCAAAACTTAAAATTTTAATTAATTTCAACATAATAGCTTAGGCAGAAAGAAAAATTATAAAGTTTAAAAGTAATAGAATAGTACAGGTACAAGTAATAAATACAAGTGAAATTAGCATGTCTAAAGAAAATTAAAAGCTATTCAATTGTTTACATTAAAGTAAAAGATAAACAATAAAAATAGTATAGCATTATAGTGCAATAAACATAACTTTAGCAATTTAATACAAATGCAAATTTAAACATAAAATCTCTAACAAACATACCACAACAAACTAACTACAGGAAATCTAAACTTGAAAATAGAAAACAAAACATAACAAACCAAACAGAAAACACTACTCATCATCACCACCTTCATCATCATCTTCACCAAAGTGTAAATCCTTCTCAATCATTAGGTTTATAAGGTGTAAATCTGGGGCAAGAAGGAAATACAACCGAAAAGTCACCCCTTAAGAATTTCTCCATCACCTAATTATAAGAAATATCATAATCAACTCTTTTTTGCATATACTAATGATTATGATAAAGATGGACTTCTAAACCATTTTGTGGATTCTATAATGTTAAGATATCTCCTTATTGAATAAATAATTGTTCCATTACAACATCAAGTGAAGTAGTACCAGATGTAGAAGGTCTAGAAGTTGAAGCTGAAGCTAAAGTAGAAGGAATATCATAGCCTTTACTTCTAGATCTTGCTCCAGTATGTTTTTCATACATCTCCAAATTCATTTTTCCAATAGGTTTATGAGATGGTAAAATTTCTTCCCAAGTCTCATATTTCACTCAAGATTCAACAGACATGGTAGTAATAAGAGCATGATAACCCATACCTCCAGTAGTTCCTCCCTTTGAGAAATAAACATGTTCTTATAAATCAAAGAGCTAATGTCAATCAATTTGCTCATCTGAATGCAATAGTTCTATGTGACTCTTTCTTGAGTTACCTCACTAAAGTGATTAGTAGGAAGCAATCTATCAGAAATAAAATAATGTCATGGATGAGAATGAACATTTCTCTTTGAGAAAGAAAAGTTTACTCAGAATCCATTCTTAATCTTCCGTGCTCTAATAACATTAGTAAAAAATTTCATAATCTCTTCCAATTCATCTTCAGTAGGATGAAACTCAGAATAGCAATACGTAGGAGCACTACGCAGTTTATAAATGTGATTAATCTGAATAGAACTTATATCCACATACTAGCCTCTCACATAAACCAAATCTTCAGATTCATCAGGCAAATTAACATATAATTGTCTAACAATAGAAATCACAGTGACGACAGAGAAATAACAAAAACTCTCCCAGTATCACTCTGCAATCATATATTCAATCGTTCTACCAGGACGAAGGAAACTTTGTTTTTCAATCTGTTTCTTAGATTGTAGATTTTTTTATCGGTCATGTGCTTTCATACTAGCAACTTTATTAGCATCAAAAACTCCTTTTCCTTTTCCTATTTTTATTTTAAGAGCCATGAAAAATCTAGAAAATTTTAAAAAAAATTCAATAAATCTCAAATAGATAATTTTTAGGCTCCAACAAACACATTCTAAACTAAATAATCATTCGCCCATGGATTTCTCATAATTTCTACCAAAGTTTCAACATTTTTACCAAACCCACAATGTGGAAAAAAATCCATGGTGAAATAAAAAATTTCCAAAGCAAAGATGAAGATCTTACCAAAAAAAGATGAAATATAGAGTTTAAGTCTTTTCTGCAAGCAAATTTAAGCACAAATCCAAGCCTTAGGGGAGCAAAAATGTAAAAATTAATGGAAGGAGACAAAACAATATCAGAAATGGCATCAACCAGTAGCTCAACCCTAAACCTACTCTCGGGTTGGTTCGCGTTGGCGCTATAGCGATATTCAAACGAACCCATAATTTTACTATTTTTTATATCATGATAGAGAATAGAAAATCTAGAACTTTTAAAGTCTAATTTTCCAGTTTTAATGGCCATTTTTGGGTTCTACATCATTCTAAATTCTAACTTTCAAATACTCAATTCACCAATTCAAACACATAAGGTCTTCATTAACAACAACACAAAACTTCTTTTCTTATAATAATAATATTTTTAATATAAACGACAAAAAAAAATCATAGATATGTTCCAATACAACAAAAAAACAACATCCAGAAGTTCTAATGAATTAACAAAGACAACATTGGTGCACTACATAGAGGAACTTCTTTCTAACACATTTATTTTTCAATGGAATCACTTAAGACTAGTTGTGATCATGATGTCATTCTTTTGTTCACGTACCAAAAAATTTTGATTGTAGGAATGATAGAAAGGGGAACGAGGAAATTCTAAAGCAAATTTATCATCAATCCATGTGTTTGTGTTATTCATGGTCACTTGAAAATTATAAAAACATGTCAAAATGTTGAATTGGAGTTTCAACTGCCAATCCGAAGGCTCATATTGATGGAACCAGTTTTCAAGTTGTGTACGCAGTTGAGAGATCTCACCTTCAATCTTCACAAGTTTTTCCATAAGTTGCTCTAAACTAAATGCAAGAAATCCATTGAAATAAGTTTGAGCATCCATATGCACCATCTACTTTTCTTCAAATCTTTTATTGTCATTGATCTCCATAATCTTTAAAGTAGAAATTGCTTTCTCCATTTTAAAATCTCTCCAAATTTCTTATAAAAGTCAAAGAGATGATTCCTTTCCCGTTTTAGGCCATTTTATAGAGAGATAGAGGTAAGAAAACCAAACTTTGGTGGTTCCCAGTAAGTTACTCGAACTGTGGCACAATAGCGCCGAGCTAACTTTCACAAAATTTGAATTTCTTTTGTCAGATCTTCAATTTAATTAATATAATAATTTTATGTGCCAACATAATCATGTAAGACTCCAACTTATATAAAAAATTCATCACAATAATAATCAACAAACAAATCAATCACACTGATAACTATGAGTTGCCTCCCACAAAGTGCTTGATTTAACGTTGTCAACCCGACATATCCAATATTTTAATCTGGTTGAACCAAAATTAAGATCTCCTCAAATGTAGGACTATCTCTACTTATATAAGATTTTAACATGTGTCCATTTATCTTAATTATCCTTCCAGTCTTAGGATCTTCAATATTAATGGCTCCATTTGAATAAACTCTTATCAAAGTAAATGGTCTTGAACACCTGGACTTTGCTTTTCCCAGAAATAATTTCAATCTTGAATTATATAATAGTACTCCTTATCCAAGCTCAAAATGTTGTTTTTAGAATTCCTTGATCATGCCTCATTTTTATTTTCTTATTATAAATTCTTACATTCTTGTAAGATCTTCCCATCTTGTCAAGCTCATTTACTTGCAATAATCATTCTTCTTCAGCATCTCTTAGATTTGAATTAAACTCTTTTATTACCCAATAAGCTTTATGAGTTAATTCAATAGGTAAATGACAAGCTTTTTCAAATATGAGCCTATATAATGACATCCCTTTAAAAGTTTTGTGAGCAGTCCTATAAACCCATGATCCACATTAAATTTACCTATTTTTTATGCAAATTTTATGCTCAATTTATGAGGATATTATGTTTTAATGAAAGCTATTTTATGTTTTTGGTTGCAAGTACAAGAAAAAGAGTTTAAGAGTAAAAAGGAGCAAAAATACATCAAAAAGGAGAAAAATGGGCTAAATTGAAGAGAAGTGCCAAACCAGCCAAAATGGTGCCTAGACACCAGAAGTAGAAATTGGTTGGCGCCTAAGCATGAAAGTTGGGCGCTTAGGCCCCACGGTTATCTTCTAGAAGATTCAATGAATGAGGATAAATTTTGAAGAGATGTCTGGAGCAACCCTTGGTCATTTTTGAAGCTCCATAAATATAGATTATTTCTATGAGGCTAGGGGTAGGATATATAGAGTCTCTTAGTGTGTGACTATGTTAAGTGTATAGAAGTTTTCTTTATGAGTTTTTGTTATTTTTGGAGTTTGTGAGACTTGTAAGTGCTGTTGGAGTCAGAGAAGTCAGAGAACTTCAAAGAAGTGCTTGAGGGAACATTCTAAATAAGTGTTTGTATCTTATTCATTAAGTTTTGTACTTTGGATTGAAGTTTTATAAATATTTTTTATTTTGTTATCCCCATGCTTTGTAAGTAGTTTTCTTTTCTTTCTCCTTGCAATATGAAGTAATTAATTATGAGATTTTGATTTGGTTTAGAACTTCATTTTTTCTTAAAAATTATGATGATATTTTTACAGGTCCTCATTGACTTTACAAACTGGCCTCTTGTATTGTTAAAGCATGTCGAGGAACCTGTAGACCCAAAAGGGCTAAGATTTCTTTACTTTTAAGTATCACCTTCTACCTTGGAAAGAGCAGTCGTGATCGTCTAAAAGGAGGTGCAAATAAATAAGAAGATAAAATTTGATGGGCGTAGAATTGATGTTTCTAGGGTGACATGCAAGATTATGCTATTAATTTAGTCTAGAGATTGGAACTAATGGTCACTAGTAGGTCCTATAGAGAGGGCACAATGGGTAATATAGGAGTGAGAGACTAGAACCTTCCCAGCACTACTATACATGCTGACACCAACTATAGATTTTCCAATATTCTTTGCACAATTTGAAAGAAAGAAAAGAAATAGGTATGCTCATATTTGTTACAATGTAACATTTAAGTTTCTAAACAAATTTTGAAATCATACACTGATTATGAATTATTCGCAAGGAGAAAGTCTCTTTTTATATATAATCTAAGTCATTACATTTAATTTTACTTGCATATAATAGAATTTAGTAAAATTAATTTTCATTTTTAGATAGTTATTTTAATCTTAAGTAAAGTTTTATTAAAGTTGTCGGCACTATTTTTGGTGTGGGGTTTGCCCGTAAGAAGCTGTCGGTCATCGAAATTGAAATANTATATATATATATATATATATATATATATATATATATATATATATATATATATATATATATACATATAAATTCAAAAGAAAATTTTTTTTGATTATTCCCTCACGTCATAAATTGATTGTTTCTGTTTCCCCTTGGGCTTAATTTCTTCTCTCACAATTTTGTAAAGCATCACATGTTTCCACATTCTTCCTACATTTATGATATTTCAGGGTCAGTACCTTAATTCTGATTCCCTTTCTTCGAGATCGGTACCAAAATTCTGATTCTCTTTTTAAGGTTGATACCCAAATTTCAACCCTCATTTTGGGGTCAGTACCTAGATTCTGATTCCCTTTCTCTGAGATCGGTACCTAAATTCTAATTCTCTTTTCGAGGTTGATACCCAAATTTCAACTCTTGTGTTGGGGTCAGTACCTAAATTATGATTCCCTTTCTCCGAGCTCGGTACCTAAATTTTGATTCTCTTTTCGAGGTTGATACCCAAATTTCAACTCTCATTTCGGGGTCAGTACCTAAATTCTGATTCCCTTTCTTCGAGATCGGTACCTAAATTCTGATTCTCTTTTTGAGGTTGATACCCAAATTTCAACTCTCATTTCGGGGTCAGTACCTAAATTATGATTCCTTTTCTTCGAGATCGGCACCTAAATTCCCATTCTCTTTTTGGGGTTAATACCCAAATTTCAACTCTCATTTTGGGGTCAGTGCCTAAATTTTGATTCCCTTTTTTCGAGATCGGTACCTAAATTCCGATTCTCTTTTTGAGGTTGATACTCAAATTTTAACTCTCATTTCGGGGTCAGTACCTAAATTTTGATTCCCTTTCTTTGAGATCGGTACCTAAATTCCGATTCTCTTTTTTAGGTTGATACCCAAATTTCAACTCTCGTTTCGGGGTCAGTACCTAAATTATGATTCCCTTCGATCAGCTCTTGAGTTGGATATGAGTCCCCGCACTTTCCTTCTTAATCTGATCTTTTCACTACCTCTTGGGTTGGATGTGAGTCTCAGTGCTTTCCTCCACAATATAGCAAACATATTTTCTTTGTCACCACGTAGGTTGAATGTGAGTCACAGTGCTTTCCTTCCTAGTGTGACATATATTCTCCTGTCGTTTCTTAACTCAGATGTAACTTCCCCAGCGGTAATCTGAGTCGTTCTAGTTCCTCTGTTTCACTTAGGTTGGGTATGGAGCTTTACTTCTAACCCCGTAATAAATCCTAGGACAACAGGCGATGTTTTTGTTTGACTAGTTTCAGCTCGAATGTAACTTTCCCAACGGTATTCCGAGTTGATATAGTCCTTTTTTTCCTTTTTCACTTATTTTCTCCACATTCTGCGGGATCAAGATCATATTTTGATTTCTTTTCCATACATTCTTTAATGTCATAGCCGAATTCTGAGTATTTCTTTTGCATATACTTTGAAAATCAATATTTGAAATTATTCAAAAATTCAAATCCCACAACAGTTTGAAAATTCATTTACCCATCCCCAGCAAAAAAATCGTACTCCACCTCACTTCGAACTTGACATTCGATTTTTCATAAGTATGATTACTTGGAGAATCTTGAAGAATCGAGTTGATCACTTCGGTCAACGCCAATAGGTGCGTCGTGCTTGTCTAGCACACCACACCTATTGGGGGTTCATTTGTTGACCTCATTTTTGAGGTCTTCTTTTCCCATCTTTAGATACCCTAGGGGTATAGCCTTAAGATTTTCCTATTTTGACTCTCTTAGAGGACTAGACTAGGACCCACACCCCTTTGAAATTCGAGCCATTTCTTTGCACCTTGCAATCTCATATAGACGGTTTCAGATCCTCAATATTCAATTGAGTCGATCCAAAAGCCGACATATTGAAACTCAAATTGAGCTCTTGTAGAAATTTGAAAGACGTAGGTGAACACCGTGGCAATTGCGATGTTTGAATTGCCACTACGAGCGATATGTTTGACTTTGGTCGTCACTTATGTGAAGATCGTTCAATAATATACTCGTTAAATGGCTCCAATCGGGCAAAAATAATTTCGTTTGTCACGCCACACGCGAATTAAAGTTAATTTTGCTCGATCACTGACGACTTTGTCCAGATGACTCCGGATGATGAAATGGACTGCGCTATTGCGTCCAGGATGCTGATTTTAACTAGGGTAGGGCTCCGAGCGCGAGTGGATCACACAAAATTTAATATTTTAATTAATTTTTTTTAAAAAATATATATATATTTGATAAATTTTTTTTTAATATAAAAATAATCTTTTAAAATCTAATTCTTACTTCTCCCTCGCGTCTTTGTTATTTGCCCAAGCCGAACCGTAGAGCCCCTTCCCGGTTTGTCGGTCATCCCTTCCCTTTCTGAGCCTTCGTCGCCGG